>PQWD01008358.1:0-14437 GCA_019425675.1 Leucinodes orbonalis | reverse complement strand
TTTCATTAAAACCCACTAAAATAACACTAACATTTTAATCCTAAATTACACGTGTACACGACTTTATATATCTCAAAAGCAAGGCTACATCAAACAACCTATTTAATAAAAACGTAAAGTAGCACTAATTAATGCTAGAGGCTTGCCAAGATCCCATAATATTTGTAAGTATCCTTAATTATAATAGAGTAAACAGTAGATTTTCAGGTCAAAAAACACAGTTCTTAGAAGAAAATATTAACGAAGTTTCTAATCATCATAAAACTTAGGGATTCGTGAAACCTTATTTGCTAAGTGTAGTGTGCCTAGGTAATGTTGCTTGGGGGTCGTCTAGACGAGATCAAAGTCACCTCGAGAGCCAGTATGCTAATAACTTTGACATGTTTGACCTTTACTCTTTAATATCATTGCTTAAATGTTAATACTTTAAGTCATATTCCAAGTATAAGCCTTCATTACCCGCCTTTTGGTCAATGAAACAGTAAGTTCAGTTGCCAAAGTTATGCGAAGTCTACAAAATCTTGCGTTTTTTACGTAATAAAGTAAACTGATTAAGTATAACTTTTGAGTTTAGTCAAAAAGTTATTGCAATAAAACGAGTTAATTGAACAGGGCATATCTATAATTGATTGAAACACTAGATTACTATCGTTTATGTATATTTTACGAATGTTTGTGTTTGCATTGTCGATGTGCCTTATTAAATAAAATAAAAAGCTATAATGTACTATTACCGGCCAGTACGATCACCTGATAGTGAGTGATACGTCTGTCAACGACAGTACAGCATTGAAGGAGACCAATAACTCAAAGACAGCTATTATTCTCCATCAATACCGCACTGCGCCCGTCACCCGACACGACACACGTTAGATCTCTTTACCCGATAAGTTAAAATCGCATGTTGATCTGGGAATCATAGATTCAACAAAAAAAAAATGATTGACTTTGTGCGTGCATGCATAACCGTGTAATGACTGCAAAACAATTATCATCACCTACTCTTCCATCGGGGGCCGTAAAAAGCGGCTTACGGACGAAACATTCAATCGCTTCTATAGGTACTGCCATCCCACATGCAAAAATAATTAAACATTTAGGCCCGTATTCTAGAACGAGACTCAAGCGTTGATCTTTACTTAGTGAAAGAAAAGGATGCCTTTTTATCGTATATACGGTATCCCTTTCTTTCTCAATTTTAACATAACATAAACTGTAGGTGTGAAAACCCTAAGTCCGGCATCACACTGTCACGGGCATTTAACGTAAAAATTGCATAGAATCTCCATATAGAAAAATACTCTATGTACCTATTGAATATACATATAATCCCCATTGCTGCCACCTCTAAGTGGAGTTTGATTATGTCTATTGTGCTCTGAAACATGTGCGTGGGTGTTATAAACGACATGATTATTCCATTGTTAGTAGCTTTACCATAACTAGATCAAGGCAAAAAGGTTCGATTAGTAATGATTTTGTTATGTAAGTGCAGTATTTGCTTCCAGTCAGGTGCTAGCTGATGGAATTCACAAAAAGGTACATTTAATTAATTAAAAAACAATATTTATATGTTATACTTTAGTTTAGATTTGCACCAATATTACTGTTATATTTAACATAGGTATAGAAACAAGCACAAGATTCATTGTAATGATTAATTATGGGAGTGCTCTGGACACTCGTCACTTAATAGGAACAACGATTCCCTTTTTAAGAAGAGAGGGGAAAAGGGATTGATCCCTTAAACATATGCATAGATAGTGTATAGCCATAAAGCTATATAAAGGAAAACAACGTTTTATTTGTGCGTATCGTTTAAAGCTGCAATACCCCCGATTTCGTCACACTATAAAGGCGAATGTTTGTGAGTATGTATGTTTGTTACCACTTCACGTCTAAACGGCTGAAGCCATATTATTAAAATTTGGTTGATATATCAATAGTTCTATCGATATTTTAGGTATTAGCAATAGCAATATGTCCCTATATTAGCATTTTGGTACAATCGTGTGGATATATTGCAATACATTTAAACATATATATTGATAGTGTTGTAGTTGAGTAACTAATGATATAACAATCGATAGTATCGTCTACAGCTTGTAAGATAAACTAATAATATTAGGCTTAGGTATACATTTAACACAATTTCCATCCAACACATTCATATAAAAATTCAGTTCATATATATATACATATCGTTTTCAATATTGCAAAGGGCGTGCATAAAACAAGCCATCCAACATTGATCAAGGGACGCCCGGTGCTCTCTGAATAAACAATATTGTACACGCGTGACGAACTGACAAACACCTCCGATTCACGTGTACATATATGTAAATATACTTCATGCAATGCTGCTCCAAATTGAACGTACGCCTTCGCCTGCCTTTCGATAAGTCAAATAGGACTCACTGAAATTGTAAGTATTAGATGAATAAATATTGTATATACTTAGAATTTTTAGAGGGCTTTTTAAGTGCGTCGGTTGACAATCCCACTAGTCATTGTCCTGTTGCAATGGTCAATCGTAGGATGGGTAACCTAAAAAATGATCAGAAGTCCCTTCGTGTTTCAGGAGATACATTAATTTGTTGGTGCCGCTATCTTTACAGCGTAGGCCCATCTCCAACCAGATGGACGGATTACCTGGTTAAGGTGGCGGGTAGCAGATGAATGTCAACTAGGGATCGGCCGCGTGGAAAACATTAGGGGAGGCTTACGTTCAGTATTGGACGTATAAGGCTGAACTGATGACTACCTTTTAATCCATTAATATCCAACAATCCGGTCCGGGCCCCCATGTTTGCTTACGGCCCAAACTCCTTATAGCTATAATAAAAGCAAAGGCCTGTCCCTGCAGTGGGTCGTTATAGGCTGTTGATGTATGTTTAGAATAAATATATATATTTTCATGTAAGGGTTCACAGAAAAGGTGGTTTAGGAAAACCATTTTAATTTTAAATTACAATATTGTGTAGGTATTTGCTTCTTATATATGGTTTCTTATTGTATTTAACATCCTTTTGTCAAACGTTCATTATTATTGTTACTTGAATTCTTGAACGCATTGAGATACAAAGTGTCAACACAATAGAACTCATGCAAAAATAAACATTAAATTATTGCAATTTTCGCATACAAAATATTGCATTCATTGTACAACCATTTTGAATTTTAATGTTCTCCAAAGATAATTTATTAACATGAAAAACTTAAAACCGAACCTTAAAGTCATCTTAAATTTTCAACAGTAAGTGAATCCCAAAAATATACTGACAAAACAAATACCTATGCAAATTTCAGCCACAAGTCTAGTGTTTTAGTCTGTGAAATACAAGCCACGTTGGAAGCTAACTGGAATTTTGTTGTCGTTAAGAGGCATGCTGCTAGAATTTCTCAGAGCTCGGGGAACGTTTAATATCAGCAAACAGAGTACTCCCTCCTGAACCACTGAATGATGCTTTCGGTATTTATTCACACAGGTAAACATGACCCGTGAAGTGAACCATAGACAACGGATAATTATCAAACTTTGACAAATAATCCTAATAATATACTAGTGTGGTGGTGGCGAGAAAATATGTAAGCATAGGATGCCCTCAGCCGATGGACTGAATTGCGAGAGGAGATTTGGGTGGAACAAACCGAGGAACAAGATATCAGGCGGAAAATGGCAGAGACTTACATATTACTTATGAGTAGGTTAGGTACCTCTGCGATAGAATCTAAAATAGACCAAAATCCCAAATACATACATAAATATATGTCATTTAAATTAATGTCCAGGGTTTATATCACTTCGCCTTTTCTTAACAACACTTTTCTGGTACAAAAATGCCGACATATCATTATATAGTAGTTTTAGAAGATCAGAATCTTTGGCGATAACCCCTGTTTGGAGATCAAAAATACCATTATCTTTAAAACTATTATCGATGTGCCATGAACGTATAAGAACGCATATTCAATCTATATATGATATTTTCATAACCGACAGGGCTACAAATTTCCTATTTGATTAAACAATTTGGAATCACTTAGAAACTTTTCAGGGAAACAAACCAATTTCCTTAATGCATCTCGCAAATGCTGAGTTAACCGTCATCTCCTTATAACGACTTATTGTTCATCCTTAACACTGTGTTGTAAGTATTGAACCTATATATAAATTCTCACAAGAAAAGACGTTCCTCAAGGCTCTATTTTAGGACCTTCACTTCTTAGACTATATAAACTATTAAAAATATCTAATAAAAAGCAAACAGAAGCGTATGTTATTGCCGTTCATAAATGCCCACTTAAACCTAGAACTATTGTTCAACCGCGTGGTTGTCTTCAAGCATGTCATAGCTTCACATAGGTCACTGGCCAGCCAACCTACGCCTGTATTCATATTTTCATACTCATACCTATTCATCATTACACATCAAAACAGTTTTCATTTGAGCACAATTATTCACGTGGGTGGAACGGGTTAATGTTCGCTACAACTGATTCATTAAAAGTGCAAAGCACCATCTCTTTGAGTCAGAACAACGGGATGCGTTACAAATAAGGATAGATCGCTGTAAAAAAAGGTTCAAAGAACTTTTGAGCGGATCAATAAAAAGTAATGTTTCACAATGCGATGGAATAGCCGAGCAATTGTTATTCCGAGTTAACATAATGGCGTTAAATATTTATTGTGTTCATTGTTAGTTCCAGTTTATTTGTGAGCTAAATCATAATTAAATTGAATAATGACGAAGCATTTATGATTCTTAAAACCACATAGTTTAATGTTCATATTTTGTTTGTCCCTATACCAGTGGTCTTACGTCGTGTGTAGTGTAGTACAATAATTTGGCTGTGGATATGATTCAGAGATAAATAATAACAAAAACCTTAAATGCACATTTACAAAATAATTCATCATCAGCCCGTAACGGCCCACAACAGGACACATGCCTTCCGCACAACATAGCTATTGGGAGATAGCATAATTATTAGGCCGTTGCCATCTTGTAAGATACTCGATAATAAAAGATATGTAAAATCTTGTCCGTAACATTTGATTTTAAATCCAAAAGCAATAGACTATTACACAAATAAAACATATTTACCTTCTACAGATCGATATGGTAAATCTCATTTTTATATACTGTGCAAAAGAATCCTAACAAGTGAGAAAAAAGCTTATGTAAATCCACTTTAAGGCTTATAAGTTATCAATCTTCATTTGACATTCATAAGTGTTCTATAAGGACCTAAACTGAATAAACATTTCATTTTCATTTTTAATATTAAGGCATTAATGACTCGGCGACGGACGTGTTCGAATTCGTCTAGAAGTTAAAAAGCAAGTCACTAGTTTATAGGATAGTAAGTAACGAGTCAAACAAAGAGACTGTCTCTTTAGCACGGATCATAATAAAGGGCTGTAATAGCGACAAGTGAAATTTCGGCACTCACGCAAATGATCCTTCTGGTAAAGCTTAAGGCCAGTTTTAAGTTTGTAAAGGCAGCTCTCTTCTTTTCTACTTTCCAACAACCTTCTTAGTCCATTCCAGTCTGGTTTCCGTGCGGGTCACAGTACAGTTTCTGCCTTATTAATGTTACTGATGATATCCGCTGGGCTATGGAAGATAAATCACTGACTGTACTGGTTTTGCTTGATTTTAGTAATGCTTTTAATTCGGTAGACTTCGATATACTTATTGGTATTCTAAAGTCGTTTTGTTTCTCTTCTGCTTCTCTGGCCTGGTTCAGTTCGTACCTTCGGATCGCTCGCAGCGTGTTCGTCTTGATGAGTCTACATCTGATTGGTGTAAGCTTAGTGCGGTGTTCCCCAGGGTGGTGTACTTTCTCCTTTGCTCTTTTCTGTCTTCATTAACTCTGTCACCCGTCTTCTTCGTTCCAATTTCCACCTTTACGCGGACGATTTGCAGATCTATCGTCACTTTTCTGTAGCTGATACTGAGATAGCCATAGCAGCCATCAACGAAGATTTAAGTCGTGTAAGTGATTGGGCTCGTCATTTGGGTTACTTGTAAATCCAAGTAAGTCACAGGCGATATTGGCAGTAAGCGCATGTGTAACACTTTAGATATTTCGTCTATTTCTCCTGTGACATTTAATGGGTGCCAATACCATACACTGAGTCTGCTAAAAATTTGGAGTAATATGATTCACATCTTGACTGGATTCTTATGTTAAGAAATCAGTCGTAAAGTATTCTACACTTTTCATTCTTTGAAGTGTCTCCAGAGCTTTTTACCTACGGTTACTAGAATAGCTTTAGCCCAGTCCCTATACAACCCTATTAGATTATGCTGATGTTTGTTGCCTTGATGCTACTGAGGAACAATTGAACAAACTTGAGCGTTTGCAAAATTTATCTATCCGGTTCATTTATGGCCTTAAGAAATATGACCATGTTTCACATTATCGAGCTGAACTTAAATGGCTCCCAATACGTCAACGTAGGAATACCCGAATTCTTTGCCTTCTATATAATGTCCTCTATAACCCTACTTATCCCTCCTATCTAAGGAATCGTTTTTCTTTTGTACACCAACCTGATGATCCTTGTAGTCCCACTTAAGTCTCTTCTAAATTTCCAGCACATAAGTCTGATTTCTTCTCTATTCTTTCTCTGTTCATGCAGTCAGACTGTGGAATTCTCTGCCTTCTACAATTCGATAGTGCAAGTGTCTCCTTGTTTAAGAAACGAGTTAAAGACTTCTATCTTTCTTCTATTTAAATTATGTATATGTCATATTTTTACATGTAAATTTATCATTATTTATATGTCTATATAATTAAATAATTAGGGTGCTTATATTTTTTTATAAGTTATGTATTTATCCATAATCATATATATATAATATATATAATATATATATATATATATATATATATATATATATATATATATATATATATATATATATATTCATATATGTGTATTTTATTTTATTATTAGTACACACTTGCCTACTTTTCTTACTTTGTTTCCTTTTGTTTTGGCCAGCTGGAAGAAATTTCATTGTGAAATAAGCTGTGCCTTTGTACTACTTTTCCATGTTATTGTTTTTGTCTTTTCTGTGTGTGCATAAATTGTTAAATAAATAAATAAATAAATAAGGACACAAAGAAAACGTCATCCATAAAACAATACAATACAATAGAAACGTATCAATAGAATTTTAATGAACAATTAAAATGCCCAAATTGAACGTAAGGGAGACTAAACCGCAAGTAGGCATTATTAATCCCTTTCCAGTCGTTCCTGCCGCCCCATTCGTAATTAGGTGCTGTAGCTTTTTGCACTGCTCGATTCCAATGGCGTACACTCAATATAAGCAAACAAGCACTGCAAACTCTTGTTTTTCCGATAAACCTGAAAATCGCCACCATACAAGATCAGTCCTAATTTTATTGCGAAATCTTTTTAACGATATGCGATTTGCAGTCAACAACAGTACTAATTTCTGAGAAAAGGAGTTCAAATTATTGCTTTGCTATTCATAACATTAACTTTGCATACCCTGATCATAATCTTGTGCACGCCACTGCGCGATTCAAACTCGAAGGAGCTCCGGTACGTTATAATTAAAGTTGTTTCCTCTTACCAATTAGGTGTCAGCGACGCGGGAAATGTTAGCGACGCTCGCTCGCCGCAATTTCTGAACATTGTTTCAAAACGGTTTGCATTTATTGTTGGTATATTAATGACAAAATTCGTTTTAGAAAACCGTTTTTCATTCCCATCGCTGTTGCAACTTGCTGAATCAAGCAGTACGTATCACAGAAGCCATATTGTTTGGGTGTTTTTTGCTACTGCTGATGGCTTCAGAGGACATTACGTTGACGTAGTTCCTATCATTAACCTTTTCAGGCTCGGACTCTGAAGCCCATATTCAAGAACGAGACTCAAGCATTAACTTACTTAATCAAACTTAGAAAGGGATTCCGCCACTTATGTATTAGCGCTATCTTTTTCTAACTCAATTTAAGTAAAGATGACGTGGAGTTTCGTTCTTGAATACGGCCTACGTTTCTTCCATGTGTCGCGGAGGGGTGATGACTCCGTCAGCTTTTGGTGGTTTAGGAAAAAAATAGAAGGCACTCATGTCTATGTTACCTAATGACCACGACTACTCTGCAAGAGTGCTAATGACTAAGAAGAGAATAGTACATTTCTCAAATACTTTCAGTAAGAAGGTTCTTAGTCCAGCAAGAGACTGTCAAAGACTGTTAGAATATTCAATATACAAAATAAACTTCTTCAACAGTCATTGCATATTAAATGTTTTGCTTCATAAAGATATAACTATACGAGGGTTGCCTTTTATGTTTCGGGATTGGACAACCCTAGTGTTGTTGTTTACAGTAACTTAAAAGATTCATCTCGGCCAAAAATTGAATTAAATCGTGAACATTTTCGTGCGATTATTTTTACAACTTTCGACGTGGATTAACTCAGCAACAGTGCATCGATGAACTTAATTCAATTTTTGGCAATGAAGCTCAATCAAGGACCAGTGTTTATCGATGGTATGGTGAATTCAATCGAGGTCGTAGTTCACTCCAAGACGAATTTCGTGAAGGTCGTCAAAAATCAGTTGTTGTTCCGGAAACCATTGATGCTGTGCGCGACCTGATATTGCAAGATGGTCATGTGACCTATCGTGAGATTGAGACAGCCTTAGGCATTAGTGGACCAGCATACATTCAATATTGCATGAACATTTGAGTGTAAATAAATTTGTTGCGTTGGATCCCACACAATTTGTCAATCGCTCAAAAAAGGCTCGAGTCGATTGGTCGAAAGAATGCTCAAAAAATACGATCGCGGTGCTTCAAACACGTCTATGACATCATGACAGGTGATGAATCGTGGATTTTTCCATATGAGCCCGAAAGTAAACAGCAGTCGACTGTATGGTGTTTCAAGATGAGCCACATCCAACAAAAGTTGTCGCGCACGAAGCACTTCCAAGCAAATGGTCGCTTGTTTTTTCAGAAAAACTGGACATGTCGCAACCGTACCACTAGAACAACGCAGAACAGTCAATTCTGAGTGGTACACAACCATTTGTTTGCCAGTTGTCTTCCAAGAAATCAGGAAAACCAACCGCGAAGACGGATCACTCTTCATCACGACAATGCGAGCTCTCACACATCGCTCAAACAACTGCATTTTTTGAGCACTCAAAACATCGATTTGATGAGTCATCGCCGTATAGTCCTGACTTGGCACCGAGTGACTTTTTTTTATTCCCGTACGTAAAAAATAAAATGAGAGGTCAACGTTTTTCGACACCTGAAGAAGCGGTTGATGCGTTCAGAATGCATGTTTTGGAGATACCTCAAATCTGAGTGGCAAAAGTGCTTCGACAATTGGTTCAAACGCATGCAAAAGTGTATAGATCAATGGGGAATATTTGAAAAACAATAAAGCTATTTTCGATGATTATATTTGTTTTGTTCTCTAATCCCGAAATATAAAGGCAACCTCGTAAATATTTTTTTTTTTTGTTCTAATAATTCACTACCGATTATTTGCACCATAAAGTTAATCAAGATCAACGCTGTAACATCAGCAATAACTGCACAATGGGAGGTATGCACTCAGCATGACCGGCGATGGCATTTTTATAAACGTACAACTTACGCCAATGAATCATTACGGTGAACCATATGTTTACTGCACAAAGATATTCCCACAGCTGTTTTTTCTCCTCTGTGTTGTAAACTGTGGAAACTTTGCGAACACGAGCAAGATAATAACCGTTATGCAACGTACTGAAACATTGCGTGGCAGTGCACTGAATTAATCGAGTATGTTATCCGTTAATATTTCGGTGTCAATAGTTAAATGGGAGCCGGTAGTTCGTGTTACCTTTCGACCTGGAGGGCGCAGGTTAAAATCCGGCCACGTACCAATGTATTATCGAATTTTCGAAATTATATGAGCGTTTATCCGACGCTCTAACGATAAAGGAAAACATCATGAGAAAACCTAGGCACGACAACGAAGAAAGGTGTGCTTGAATCGACCAATCACTGGGCCGCTGGTCGACTAAGGCCTATACCCCTATACGGGTAGGCTCGTGCCCCTCGGTGGGGACGTATGAGCTGATGATGATAATAAGTAAAATGGGAGACATACGTTAGCGATGGACAGCTTGTTTTTACACTCTTAACCACATCTATAATTGACGCTTACAACAGTCTAGAACTCTAGAATAATTAGCGGCTCGCCGTTATCGATACAACTTATTTTCATCATTACATGTCCAGTGCGTATAACAAATATGCGTAGGACTGATGGCCTCCTAGAGGACAGAAAGGTCTTCGAGTGGCGTTCACGTGACGAGAAAAGAAGTGCAGGCCGACCAAACAGATTGACCAAACCTGGTTGATGGCGGGTAACAGACGTCCACTGCTAGGGATCGGTTCGCGTGGAAATCATTAAGAGATGCCTTTCGCCTAAAGTGAACATATTAGGCTGGAATAATGATGATGATGACAGCTGCTAAGTTTTAAACACAAAGCTATAACAGCTTTGTTATTTGTAAATATTTCATCGTATTTAAATAATACAAAAGAATGTTTTTACTCGTCTCATAAGTTTTAATTCCCATACATATTATTCCAGGCAAATTATTGCATGCAAAATCAACAAAGCTTCTTTGTAATTTATAAAAGCTTCATAAATAATGATATAAAAACGTCTTATACTATACTCACGCCCACAAGGGGAAATGAACCGTATGCGTCGAAACTCAGCATGACATACCTGTAAATAAAAAAGTTCATTTAAAAAGAGTCCCTTGCGTAATTAAAAACTGCAGTAAACTGAGTAATTGGAGTAATAAATGGAGTTAATTTCGCATTCGTTGTATGGCTAGCACAATATCTATTTTATTGGTCTTTTATTTCATTAAACAATAAAACGCTTGGCGTAATAAAGAAATAAAAACGAACCTAGAAAACATAAGTCCTCGATTGATTGACATACTCGTGTGTGTGTGTGTGAATGTCTCGTGAGCCAGTGTCTGTGTGTGTATGCCTATGTGTGTATTCCTACGTGCGTGAGAGCCTGCGTTTGTGTGCGTTCGTGAGTGCCTGCGTTTGTGCTTGTCATAAATAGACAGTAAATTTACTTTCTGGCGCCAAATATTGCGTCTTGAGATAAATAAATACTGATTGCACATCTAACTACGAGTACATCAATCAAAACATAAAAATAACCTTTAAGTAGTTTACCTGTACCTCGCGTAAATTTTGACGCCATATTAAATTATCAGCCACCTTGTCTATGTATTAACATGCTTCAAGTGAATCAATTATGACTTAGTCACGTTTCGTGTCATGTTAGTTTAAGATCCAGTAATGAACCGATTCAACATTCCGAAGCTGTATTTCAACTTCAAAGGACTACTGAGTACATAATAATCGCAACTCGTGCATTGATTTCTTTACTTAGAAAATAACAATAAAATGTGTTCTTGCAATAATCACCATGCAATAATAGAAATTCATAAAATAAATACGCAATAATACAAATAAATTTCCGTCGATATTCACACAGCGCCATCTATCCCAAGATTAATAGATAAGTTTATATGTTATTAGTTTATATGTGCATAGAAACATTCAGACAAACAGATGTGGTCATTAACACAAATATTCGTACTGTCCGGGAATCACATCGGTAACCCTTAGTGTAATTACGGACTTCCCAACCATTACACCACATTGTGCAGTGGTTGGGAAGTCGTCAAATAAATAAAAATAATGACATTATCAATTTCTTATTAGGTACCTATTTGACCGAATTTCTCTCAGTCGTTTAGATACCTACTTGTAAATTTATATTTTAACGTCGGTGGCTCATTGGTGTGGACTGTTGCCTTCCGATCTGGTGAGTGCAAGTTCGTGAAGTTGGCCATTCCGCACTGGGCCCGCGTGGACGACTAAATACACCCTACACGGGTAGGCTCAAGCCCGTCAGTGGGGACTGATGATGATAATTATTTACATCAGTGACGTGCACAGAGATTATGAGTACGGTATGCAAAGTTGGTGACACTAATCGCAAAAAAAAATACATTTTTGTCAAATTGAGTGCTGTTGATGAAACCAGATCGCCTATGGTTTCAAATCTGTAGAGGAAAATAAGCGACTATGTGGGAATCATTTATATGTTTGCGATTTGACGGATTGTCTGGACGCATATGTGCAGTGTAAGCACTGCACATACAAAAGACTTAACAACACATAAAACACACCAACAGCTTTTACCCCTGAGATTCTATTTCAGAAATCATATTTTCATACACAAACTGTGCAACTACCGCACTAAGATTCAAGTCGGAATCCGTACTCGTGCTTGATCCAATAAGCCGTTCTTGGGTCGTGCGACCGCTGTCTTGTGTAGTCAATTACGTCATGCCGAGACAGCAATATTATTCGATTATAGTGCACTACTTATTGTCTTCCTAACGAAGAGTCCTAATAAGTCGTTTGTAATCAGGAAAATAAGGTCTATATTTTTGCCTTATACGTCTTTTTTTTTTCTTAACAATTTGCGGTAAACTGAGGTGATTTCATCAATTATCAAAATAAGATAATTAATTATTCGCGCTTTTATAAATCTACTGATTTTAAGTATATATTGTATTTTTTTTGTTAGTCATAATGTATAAATGGATTTTGAAAAGGTCTTAAGCCAGTTTGCGCACAAATCCGACTTTAATTACCAACACTAGAATACGCGTCTTGAAGATATAATTATTATTACAAACACACGTAACACTACTAAGCAATCGTCAGCCTATAACGTCTTAATGCAGGGAATAGGCCTTTCAGCACAGCATAGCCATGGGTAATTATATTTTTTTTTACACAGCGCCATGTAGCCCCAGGTTAACGGTAAAGCTTTAAAGTATGGGTACAAAACAACTGATAAACATACTTATAGACTGTTTTTGTAAATACATACATTTTATACATAGAAACACCCAGACCAATACAAACAGAGATGTTCATGGACACAAATGGATATTATAAAGTTTTTTTGCTTTCTTAAATGTGTGTACTGCCCGAGGATCGAACCCGGAAACCCTTGGTGTAGTAGCCAACGTCTTAACCATTACACCAAATGCTTTATTTAATCCGACCATATTTAACCAAAACGAAAAATCGAGATAGTTTTCCTGAGTCTTAAATTTATATCTGACTAGACTTCTTTGAAGCAACCTTTAAAAAAAACTCGAGTTAACATCAAATAAATCGACAGGTCGTGCATCCGGCAGCATTGATAGGATGACTCGCGCGCACAGTCGATGACCTCAGCGGGCAGGTCTTACCTTTTTGAAATGTAAACAGCCATATTGTATTGACGGGCAACCATTTTGTTTTGCTCGCTGAACTTTAACATGGACGTATTTAGCCTTGGTGTGATGTTAATTCATGTTCCATATAAATACTTCAATAAAATACTAAATTGTATGTATTGCGCTTTAAGAAGAACATAAAATAAAGGTTATGAAATTTATTGCGTTAGGAGGAAATGTTTACTTATCTATACTAATATATAGCTGAAGAGTTTGTTTGTTTGTTTGAACGCGCTAATCTCAGAACTACTGGTTCGATTTAAAAAATCTTTCAGGTTAGATAGCTTATTTATCGAGGAAGGCTATAGGCTATATAATATCACGCTACGAGCAATAGAAGCGGGCAGCAATGAAGAATGTTTCAAAATCGGGGGTATTTTTTCATACTTGGAGCTTCCGCTGCGTACGCTGAGTAAACGGTTAAAGTTTCACAGAAGACATGTATGAGAGTATTGTTCTGCTTTTAAAGGTCTACCAAAAAGTCCGCGACAGCATATGTCTATCTTTAAAGGTTAGCTCACTATAACATATTTTTTGCTAAAAAAAAAATTCTGAATTTGACCCCGAAACCTTTAAAGTTGGGAGGGGAATCCTTTGTATAGTGATATATATATATTTCTGAAATGAACTCCAAAACCTTTAAAGTTGGGCGGAGGATTCCTATGAAATATATATATCTTATTATCCAAATAATTATAATTTAAATGAAGTGGTACCGTGTTATCCCGAATTTAATGCGAGCGAAGCCGCGGGCAAAAGCTAGTTTATTTATATGAACTCCCAATGATAAACCGATTTCTAACATATTCCTCTGTTATAAATACAAGGCGTCTATGGTGCGGTTATCTTTGACAGCTAATCGTACGATGTTTGTAACCAAAAAACTCAAAAACCATAGGTATACTAAAACAAAATACAATGTTCTATGTTGACATAGGTTACATTATTCTGAATCCCTGGTAGCATGAACAAGAACGTAAACAGTTATCCAATACCATAAAGCAACCTTTAATATAACTATGTTTATCAGATACATCAGCTCG
>PQWD01008356.1:44332-61928 GCA_019425675.1 Leucinodes orbonalis | reverse complement strand
TTCAGTTGGATATTGTTTGTAATCATTTTTAGATTCCTCGACATTGTTAAACAATACTAAAAATTGACACATATTTATAGATTGTAAGTGCAACTTTAGGATCATAATTTTCTAGTTACAATAAGACAATATTACTGAAACAGCAATAAGAAGGGAAAAAATTACAACAATGTACTTTATTCTTAGATGTGTGTATGCTCATGTGTGTGTGTGTCCGTGTATGTGTGTGTGTGTGGAGCGCGCGCGTGTGGTAGCGGGGTGTTCAAATTATTTTAAGATTTTCTGTATCAAATTACGTTATTTTCAGTAAGTAATCAGTGTTCTTTGTAACTTCATATAATAATGGTGAGCCTACGCGTGTGGAGGCCGGGGTGCAGCCGGCCGCGGCTCCGTGCTGATATGTTTATTAGCGGGCAGATGTCGCCCGCGCTGATAGCGCCCGCCCTATCACGAATATCTGAATAGATAGCCCTCTTATGCCCGCCGCTCGTGGGTTTTTTGCGCCTGGACGCACGGCTATCTAAATTATCGATCTTTGACTCTTGTTTCGGGCATCTATTAGTTAACGAATTACAAATACCTTTCTCGTAAAGGTTATCGGGATAGAAATTGACAGAGGTCGGAAATTTATATCGATGTTATATTGTTCGGACTACTGTCTACAGTTTCTGGATATGTATGCCGTACGTCGATTCATCTTTAGTTGGAATCCCAACCTGCGACCTTTTACTATTTATAGGATATGATGTTATCACTGAGCTGCTATATTAGTCATCTTATTTATCCTGCCAGTGCTTGCTTTCGCCCTAAGCTAGCGTGTGAATTACTCATCATCATCATCAGCTCATTAAACGTCCCCACCGAGGGGCACGAGCCTACCCGCATAGGGTGATTAGGCCTTAGTCGTCCACGCGGCCCCAGTGCGGATTGGACGACTTCACACACAACCTTCGAATCTCTTCGCAGGCGTGCATGAAGGTTTCCTCACGATGTTTTCCTTCACCGTAAGAGCGTCGGATAACGTACATATATTTTCGAAATTCGAAAATACTTTGGTACGTGTCGGGATTTGAACCTCAGCCCTCCCGGTAGGAAGGCGACAGTCCACACCACTGAGCCACCGACGCTCAATTACTAATTACAAATAATAAATAAATATCTACTGACATACAACAGCGCCATTTAGCCCAAAACTAAGCATCAGCCTGTAAAATGGATACTAAATAACGGATACATACTTACATACATAAATTATTTAATACATATATATTATATATAGAAAACACCTAGACCAATACAAACAGACATCTTCATCACAAATGTTTGTACTGCCCGTAAATCAAACCCCGAACACTTGTTGTAAGAGCCGATGTCTCAATCACACCAGATGGGTCGACAACACTTCCTATAAGAGATATAAAACAGGAGTTTCAGAAGCTGTTACTTGTTAATGGTACTGTCCACAGTAAGTACGTTGGGGCGAGGTGTCGCGGGCGCATTCCGCGCACCGCGCGCATCACTATGCACTCGCCGGCGCATGTTTTGCTCACCATTCGGACAGATCCGACTGCTTCATTGTTTGATCGCAGCGCCTCCCCGCGGATGTCGCCGCGGGTTTTTGTGGGGTATTTATTACTTGATAATTTATGCCGTCAAAACGACTTGGCTTCCAGTTTTTAGAGATATTCGTGTGTTCGGAAGTAAATTATGTCTTTATCATAGAGGGCCTATCGGGGCTTAGGGAGGATTTATAGCGTCGCCATCGCGCGGCCTGAGCCCACTTGTCAGCTGGTCATTACCCAAATCAGGAGAAAAAATATTGTATTGGTTTACGACGCAACATCAATTACCTTTGTTTATACAAAAAAGCTACTTGTTTTTACAAATTTAAATGTATTATATTTAACCAATTTACAACACGTATTGATTCTTCCAATTAATTCGATGACTACGATTAGCGGATTGCTGAGATGCATGACACTAACTATGTTTATTAACTGTGTGCAAATCGTTAAAGTAAGACGTGTCCCTATCCCTTTATCTATTATTATGTAGCTAAATATAATATCAGTAACTCTGTTTAGTTTTTCCTAGTGAATGTAGTAAAGCAAACGCGAGTGAACCCCGCGCGCGCCGGGCGTCCGATACCATCGCCGCAGACGTCGCCCGGTAATTAATTTGAATGAGTAGCGCAACCCTAATACTGTCTACCACTATACAATTTATTGTAAAGACATTTTTGAATATACGATCAAGAAGCTCGATAAGGTACCGCGTAGCTTGGCGATCCTGCTCCGCGCGTCTCGGAGCCTCTAACTCTTCACTAGCACATGCGTGTGATGACACTGCTTATAGTACGCATGATTTGTGTTGCCAGGTCCCAATTTGCGCGAGACGTCCTGGTTTTAGGGATCTGAGGATGTCTAATTGTACGATTAATTAAAGAAGAAAATCAGGTGTTTCATTAAAAAAAATAGGTATTTACGCTACATAACTTCTACTAACGTCGTCAGCGTCACATCACATTTATTATTGTTACCTGTCCCGATCTACAACCTCAAATCCCGAATTTTGGTCTCATGTCCGATTTAAAACAAATTGGACCTTGCTAATGGTCCTACCGTCATTAATTGGTTGAGGTAAAAGTTAAATGGTAAACCGTGACAATTGGTGAACTTAAAATAGAATAGTTACCGGCGAAATTTCCTTATTCAATTACATGAATAGCATGCAGTTGTAACCTGGTATTTGGTTTATTTTTATCTGCCTGAACCTGTGACCTTTTTTAACCTGTCAATGAATCTCAATCTTATGGTCGCGCAGAATCAGTTACCTTCAGAACTTGCTGAACTCAAAAATATATTTAAAAAATATTGAAGCATAAAGCTCTGCCCTCGTGTAGGCGCCGGTCAACGAAAAAACTATCGAATCCTTTAATGATGTACAGCCGCCGATGACACGCGATAAACCTCAGACCAATAAACCAAACACACAAAATATGAGCGGCCGCGGCGGCAGATACATTATGTCACATGTCTATGATCACAAAACGTTCATTAAATCCGAGATATTTTTATGAGTGTTTGATGATGTGGTCTTAGGCTGTGCGAATGTTTGAGCGTTATCAAATTGGACACTGCCGCACCGCGCATCTGCGACGATTTAACTTTAGTATCGTCAGGCCAAAGCGTGGTGTCCTAGATCTGGCTAGAATCTGTAGCTGCCAAAGAATTCGTAGCTACGTGCCGACTACGCGCCGCTACGGCGGTACCCCGCACCGATGGAATATTATTGATCATAACATAAATGTTTTTATTATGAACCAAGCAACTAATACGTAGCCCTCCTAATAGGAAGTGTTTGTTTAACAGTATTATAACAATAATCTCATAGTTAAATTGACTTGTGACGTCATTGAGTTAAGGTAAACAGTGCATCATTTCAATAACTGTCGCATACTTTATCTCAGACTACAGCTTTATTAATGGCATATCTGTTATGATAGCAAAGCAGGACTTACCCACACGGACAACCCTGTTGATAGCGCATCTGCTGAAAGAAGGAAACGCTATTATAATAATAATAATATATAATAATTGTTTATTTCATAAAATGTTTCATACAGTAAAATTTTCAGTGATTGGAGCCTCCTTTTAAGCAAATAATGCCTGTACCAGGAGACTCCGCTCTTCCATTAACATAAATAGCCACACGAAACATTAGAATAGTGTTACATCAGTATAACGATTAGAAGAACAAAATATCAAACATAATTTGCTACAATGTGTTGTAAATGTGAGATGTATGTGATGATTTCATGTAGTGAGTTTGAGTCGACGACGGTGTGAGACAGTATGGAAGTGTGGATGTATGAGTATGAGTACCTTTATAGTTATATTGTGTGGAGCGTGGATGCGCTCGTGTGTAAAATACGGTGTAATGTGAAAAGAATAGATGTGTGTGAACATATATGTGTCTTCTTTTAGGAACCTGATAATTAAAAAACCTCTTATTTCACCCTTTGTATGAAAGTTTCGGTTTCCTCATAACTTAGAGTCAACAACCATTCTTTAGTAATTTTTTTACACTCATAGTATGGCAAAGTGTAGATTTCCAAAACTTTGTTGACTTTATTAAATAAAAAGCATGAACGGGATTCATATTGAGTACTCGCAAACACGGTTCTAGTTTAAAACTACGAGCTATTATATCTTTTCTTCTTTTATTTTCCTGTTGTCGATCATATGGCAAGGATTTGTACTTTTTTAAATAGTGCGTAAAATGTAAAGTATTGTGCGATAACGTTACAGTAATGTAACTAATGTTACGCTTTTTTAACTCGATAACCTTACAGTTGTTAGCCTTTATCATCAGCTCATTAAACGTCCCCACCGAGGGGCACGAGCCTACCTGCATACGGTGCATAGGCCTTAGTCGTCCACGCGGGCCCACTGCGGTTTGGACGACTTCACGCACAACCTTTGAATCTCTTCGCAGGCGTGCGCAGGTTTCCTCACGATATTTTCCTTCACCGTAAGAGCATCGGATAACGTACATATAATTTCGGAAATTCGAAATTAAATTGGTACGTGGCGGGTGTTGTTAGCCTTAAATCTTATTAATATTCTAAATACGTCAATTAAACAAGATTTCTATAGTGAAACGACTCCACACTTTCCAATCTGAGTTCATGTTACTGCCGAGCAGTTATACTCGTTATAGAGCGTCGGTGGCTCAGTGTGGACTGTCGCCTTCCTACCGGAGGCTGAGGTTCAAACCCCGACACGTACCAATGTATTTTCGAATTTTCGAAAAATATATGTACGTTATCCGACGCTTTTACGGTGAAGGAAAACATCGTGAGGAAACCTTCATGCACGCCTGCGAAGAGATTCGAAGGTTATGTATGAAGTCGTCCAATCCGCACTGGGCCCGCGTGGACGACTAAGGCCTAATCACCCTCTACGGGTAGGCTCGTGCCCCTCGGTGGGGACGTTTAATGAGCTGATAATGATGAATACCCTCCTGATAGTCTTTCATGATATTCATCTTTCTCAAAATGTATACCACTACAAAACATAAGTACACGTTATTATTTTACAGGAGCTAACAATATAAGTTTGACGACCCATTTGGTGTTGCGGTTGAGAGGTCGGCTGCAACACCAAGGGTTCCGGGTTCGATCCCCGGGCAGTACAAACATTTGTGTGCATGAACATGTCTGTTTGTAATGGTCTGGGTGTTTTCTATGTATAATATGTATGTATTTACAAAAAAAAATGTATATAAGTATATTTATCCGTTGTTTAGTACCCATTATACAGGCTTCACGCTTAACTTGGGTCTAGATGGCGCTGTGTGAATGTCAGTGGATATTTATTATTTATTTATTTATTTAAGTGGTCGTACGTAGCATGGGTGGAAACTCACAATACACATGAATCTATTGTCTACGCGCGTGTTACGTTCAAGCGGGTAATTCCGTTAAAATAATAAAATGCACAATTAAAACTAGGCTTAGGTGTTACTTACAAGCTATAGCAATGGTCGGTCGACGGCAAGGTTAGGTACCAAACATATATTATGACGAGTCTTTTGTAATGGTATTAACGGTTTACTAATTCCCACCAATATGACGTCCCATTTGGTGTAATGGTTGAGACGTCGGCTACTACGCCACGGGTTCCGGATTCGATTCCCTATGATCCTGAAAACTATTATGGCTTGGAATTTAGTACACGTAACTTTGAATCAGATATTGTTGGATGAAAGACCACATTTTCTTCTAAAGATCTACCTTTTATCTAAGAGAGCAGATATAGCTGTGCTTTTTTGCTGATTTATAACATCAAAGAGGTTCTGAATGAGCGGGTATCCATTTTGTTGCATGTTAATTCTAAAGCGGCGGATCTTTGAGATAAACTTTTGATGACGCGGTGTGTTCGTATGCGAGAGTGAATGGGCCATGTAAGCGCGGGAGCACCGCTAAAGGGTTTCAATGTAAACGTCGGCGAGTTTACGGCGACAAGGTGCGACCCATCGCCACCGCGGGCCCACAGTCACCCAGGGGTGCCAAACCAATGGCACTCGACACAATATTCTGGGCATGTTACTTATCACAAGTTTAATTAAGATATAGGTAGATTACGAGTATAAAAATCTAATTTTGGTTAGTAAACAGAACTTATTAAGCACTACGGAAAAATTGTGATGTATGTTGGAGCTAGGTATTTGAATAACGTAGGGCAGTAATTCCTACTGGTGTTGAAAGTTGACACTATTTTAATATGATTTCCAGTCCAATTCAATATGGCTAAAAAGTAATCAGAACGAGAAAAAAAATGTGGTAAACAAAGAGTTTTGTGTTGGTAATATTTATTATTATTTTCTATAATTACAAGTCCTGGCACTTCCACATGCTCATGAAGAATTCCTTAAAGAAATGGCATGCCTCACGCAAAGGTTCGCCATCCCTGTACTAACCCATTAAGCGTTATCAGACTGTCCACTTAATACGAAGTCGAAACTAATTAGACGCTCGCGCTGAGCTCCCGAACCCTACAAAATAAATGCTCAGATTCGATCTTAACTATTTATAATTCCGGGAGACTACGGTTACCCACCGACGGATCCTCGTAAAGATAACTGGTCCAGCTGTCAATGGGTGTCAGACACTTTGTGAATGATTCCGTGTCAGCTGCCGGACCACTGCGGCCACATCAATGGCGGTGACAGTTTACGCAGGAATGTTATGAGAGTGTTAGTATTTTAGTGCAGAGATAATTCGAACAACCGTTGAGATAAAATAAACGTATGAACTTAGTGCTTTACTGTGTGGTTCTCAGATATGAGAAGACATTTTCGGATCGTGTGCTACTTGCATTTACGTCTACAAAATCTAAATTAGCTGATTTCCGGATATTTATTATATTGGCTGAATAATTAATTGTTATATATTGGCTGAAAATGCTGTAGCGTTAAGTTATCCAGTCGGCATCGATTTCATAATGGTGGTCATTACAGAAAAACCGCCTTCGAGGACCTAGGTAGATTTAGTTAGTCCGATAACAAAACAGATATCAGACGAGTTCTGGAGTGGAGACCGAGTCTTGGTAGCCTAGGACACCCTCCAGCCCGATTGAAGACTTATGACAGGTAGCTGGTAGAGGCTGGATTAGGGAAGCGCAGGACTGTTATATCTGGTGGAAAATGTAGACCTATGTCCAACAGTGGACTGCAACAGGTTAAAGACAGATACCAGAAATCTGATTGAATTGTAAAACGTAAAAGAATTATTTGTATAATGAATTTTTTTTAGTTAAGATTCACCACACTATTTCGACGAAGTATGAGCATTCGGCTGGGTTTAGAGCTCAAATTCTAGGATATTCAAAGATAAGAAAATATAATTAAATCTGGTAATAGCTGCTAACAGGCAGAATCTGCCGACAAAACCTGTCCGGCATCATTATGTCTAGCAAAACGCTTTTGATAAGCCTTTAAGTGAAGCCAATTAAATTAATAGATTTGAAATAACTTTGAGCTATTGATCAAAGTAGGCAATGGTTATCCGCTGAATTATATGACACCGGGTATTTAGTGTGAAGACGGTGGAATGCGAGGTCACGTCACGCCGGGCTCTGACGTCCGAGCTTTATGTTAATTGTCGATAATTGTGGGTGCGCGCACATAAGTCACGGCAAGATGGCCGCCGGACGGTGATTGCGTTCGTGGAAGCCGCCGCGCGCCGCATACTGATTGCGCGCGCCCGCAAAAACGCGCGCGCTATTACACCGCCCCGCCCTTGCACCACCAACGCTTTTTGCACATTTCGGGGATAATTACAGCCTCTGATTTAGCTATTTCATCGTACTCATGTACGACTCGCGAAATGTTGCCAATGCGCAATGGTTGAGAATGGCGTAGGACAATGATATTGGGCAAAATGGATGAAGTCTACATACAGAAGTGAGCTAGCATTAAAGAAGTACAATGATATAAAATTTTTGAAAGCTGGAAATTGGCAAATGAGTAACACAGGCGAGTTCTAGAACTGCAACACTGCTTACTGGGTTTAACCTCTTAAAAGAGGGGTTGTATTTTATTTAAGACTTTTCGCAGTTTTCCAGGTAAGAAGCTAAAAACCGATGGAAAGACATAATTATTGTCTACAGTATATTAGTAAAATAATATTCTATTTCGAGCTCTTTTCTGTGTTCTAAACCAAGTGTTTACTCTCTGCATTCTCCTGTGCACATAGAATGGGGAGTGTTAGGGAGTCGTTAGGAAATCTTCAAGAGAGCTATTCAGTCGATATTTTCTGCCACATATGACTAGTTGGTGGAATCGACCTGCGAAAACATCTACAGAGCTATATTAGGTCATAATATCGCTCTGTAGGTGTTTTCGCAGGTTTCCTTCAATAAGTACTTATTTTTCTCTTACAAGGTGAGCAAATGTTTAAGGTGGCGCCAATATTTCCATCATGTGAGGCTTATGTTCGCTTTTCAATCTTTGAAAATATGTTAAATAAACAGTACTGTTTTGGTAACAATGTTTTCACTTTAACTAGTCAATCCCTATAATGGCGGACGACCCTTTTGAGGGTTCCGTACTTAAAAGGAAAAATAGTATTCCTACCTATAGGATTACTTTTTTTAATTATTTCCATTGATAAAGAGATTTACCTCTGGAAACGAGTTGTCATGTCCTGCCTGGAAGTATTAATCGTAATGAGGATTCTCGCAATTTGTCGAGTGGTCTTGATTTGTATTATTTGTCGGAAAGCCAAACGAAAGTTCACCTTCGTTCGTGCGTCGTATCCTCCTTTCCCAAACAACTGTTCAAACCTGCTGCAGGATTAAATAACGGCTACCGATAACGCTTTTGCCGTAGCTTTTGAGCATCTACAGTTTAATAGTGTATTTTACCATCGTTACGCTAAGTAGAAAAAGAACGATTTCGGATCGCTCGAGAATTTCTCCCTTTTCTCTCTTGCATTGTACTGCTAGCTACGCTGCATAAAATACATTATGATGAAAAAAATTCAAAAGTGCTTCTGAACAAGGCATGGTACCCAAAACACTGGCAGCATTCCCTCGCTGAAAAGCAATGCTTATTCTTTGATCCGCATTGGGTCCGCGTGGTGAGTGACATCCCAATCTCTCCATAGCTATGCTGTGCGGGAAGGCCCATTCTTGCAATGGGTAGTTAGGCTGATATTGAAGCTTATCAATAAACTAAAATGTGGCTGTAGACTCCTCATGCATATTGACAAAGCAGTAGCCACAATGTAGGTATGTACAAAAGCTTGCTCGTACATTATTTATAGCATTATTGGTATTTACCTAACAATAATGTAAACCAAAAAACAGAAACATGAGTGCATATTCATATCAAATCGCTATTTAGACGACAGCGAGTGAGCGTCGCGCGGGGCCATAACGAGGCGTTACCGCACAGGTGTCGCGTTTTTACGCACCCGCGGATATTCCCTAGCTCCCTATATAGGAAGAGGTTTTTGCCGCCGAATATCATAGTCATTAGTGTGCATACCTTCAAAGTTCGTCCGGTGAACATATGCCGGGAGCCTCCCCGCGGAATGCGCCCGTAATAGATGGTGCCTTCTACAGTTTCATAGAAATGGGTTTGTCACGATACACGTGACGGGGTGTAACACTGACCCAAGCCAATGAAGCCATTATCCCAAATCGAATTAATACCTTTTTCAATATTATTTATACATAGGAAGGTTTATATCTAGATGAAACTATAAGAAGATAACATTTATTATAGGTACGTACTTCCAAAATAGCTTGCATACGAAGTGGCATCCGGTGAGCCCCTCGCTACTCCGTACTGTTGTGTACGCCATATATCGCTCCCGACGCCTATTAGACGGACGACAATATTATTTTGAGAATTCTTCATCACGAGGCTCAATGACAAAGGCCTAACCTAGCAAAACACAAGTACAATCATTATCCATTAAATTGTACTTCTTTTCTAAGCCACAAAGTTTGTTTCAAACATTACTTAATACATGTGTCTTAGGTTTAAAGAACTGTATTTCTCATAAGAACATAACATCTCATACGTCTTAAAGCTCGTCTACCTGCCTCATTTTCCTGATTGTCCTTATTAAATAAAGGGCTATTGAATGACTTGTGTGGGAGAACATGCTTTGACCTAATGCTCGCCGGCTTGATTGGAGTGACCACAGCCTCAATGAAAACAGGCGTTGGACCAGCGAGTGTTGTATTTCTCCTAAGTTAAGTATTTTTCACTTAACTGGAAGATCTCTCCCTCTTTATATCTTTTTCATCTTCCTTTTACAAAGTTCGCAACACATTCGTTGCTCACTCGGAATTGCTAGTGTCCATGGATGTTGAGCTCGCGAGAGTGTCGAGTATCACTTACCAATGCTCGTGTCTACCTATCAAATAAAATAAATAAATATCAAGGATTATTGTATTTTGTTTATGGATTGTTAAGAAGTATTTGTATGACAGTAACAGGTGTAACAGAAACTTACCTCTAAAGAGGTTTACCCATTGCTGAGAGCTCACATTTTACATACCTTGCTTACAAACCCGTCGTCGTCACTCGTGTGTTATTGGTGTTAGTAAGTACCAGACACAGTTTGCTTTTTCTTGCATGTACAGCATGTGTTATCGAGTCATCGAATACTATTAATTAATTAAAGGTCTGTACTTAACAATTTGGAACTCGCTGCAGGAATGGCGATAGCAGGCGTGGCCGGTTTTTTAATCTTTGTCTCAAAAACATTTAATAATGTTTAAAATTTAAATTAGGTATTTCTTTCATTACTTCGATAGACCTATTATTTACAGTCCAGGTTATTTTAATGCTAATGACTACGATGCGAAAAGGCGTAATATCTATTGTTGAACAAAACGCGAAAATCTTATTTCTAAGTCAATCAAGACACAGCCAGTTAGGTATTTATTTATCAAATAAAAAATTTGCAGCAGCGGCTGCTCAAATAATCTTATTTTAAAATCGAATACTGGCTCTTATATTGGTAGGTAATAGATAGTTGCTTAAAATGTTTTTTGAAGACTTGCTCTATAAAAATGCAATAACAACTTCCTTTGCCAAATTGGTCAAAATATTCATTTATTTGTAGTGAACTAAAATATGAACGAAATGGCGTCATAGAATTTTGTATAATTAGTTGATAGATATTACTAATACTGACGTTTGGATGGTTTACGAGTGTTGAGTGAAAGTGCACGTTCGTTTGGTGAACGTTAGTAGAGCCCCACTGCTATGTCGGTACAAATATAATGGTTTGAATTCCGAAATTCCACATTCAAGTATTAAACAGCAGGGCCGAAGGTGGTAGAGACCTTAAGGAGCTTCGTTAAACCTTACTACCATTTGTAAATAAATTATAAAGGAGGCTCTTGTCTCCTAATTGGTTTCATTGCACTTTTTTATCACTGGAAATATGGCGAGCATAGATGACTCCCATCCTTGACTACTATTATGCCTTACCACTCTATGGTCTACGGACTATGGTCCGTAGGCTCTCTATGAACATCCTTGAGGATTTACTTTGGTGACAGTTGTAGGCACAGCCCTAGTACAGCAAACCCTGGCCTTCCTCCTCTTAAAGTGACGCTATAAATGATCTTGTGTGGTAGGTTAGACAACAATTTGTGGATTGTCACGTCTGTTCTAACGCAGACCTAGCAATGACAATTCTGCAAACCCAAGCAACACCACTCCATAAGTGCAGCCAGCTTAATTGTGGACTCATAGCGAACGCTCGTCTAATTTCAAACCTTACTAGGCATACATACCTGGAATGCACTTAAGTGCACGTTATCCAATAGCTGTGACTGTGTACGGATTAGCACACATTGGGTTAGTGCACGAATTAAGGTGAGTTTCGTTGCGACATTGTATCAACTCAACTAATAGCGCGTATTTTGAATACCTATATGGGTACAAGTCTTTACCTATTTCAAATTAGTGTGCAATTACACGCTACAATGTTGTTAATGACAAGGTCTAACGAAACCAGCGAACACGTGTCTGGCGAATAACCTACTATTACTGTTAACCCTGCGATCACTAGAGACGCGTTAAAGCGTCACAGATAATAGATTTTCCATTGTGTCTGGATTCATGGCAGTCGACGGGTTAAAGCATTTGACAATCTGTGTGGTGAAATGGTACTACGTAGATGTACGTAGAGCGTCGGTGGCTCAATGGTGTGGATATCGCCTTCCTACCGGGAGGGCTGAGGTTCAAATCCGAACGTACCAATGTGTTACGAATTTCCGAAAATATATGTACGTTATCCGACGCTCTTACGGTGAAGGAAAACATCGTGAGGAAACAAACCTTCATGAACGCCTGCGAAGAGATGCGAAGGTTGTTATTGAAGTCGTCCAATCCGCACTGGGCCCGCGTGGACGACTAAGGCCTAATCACTCTATACGGTTAGGCTCGTGCCCCTCTGTTGGGGACATTTAATGAGCTGATGATGATGTTGAATACTATATCAAGGATGGAACCCTTGGTAGGTTAGAGGTTCGATTCCCGGGATGCTTGTTTGTATTGATCTGGGTGTTTCTATGTTGGTATATTTAATATGTATGTATTTACAAAAATGTATATATTTATGTTTATCTGTTGTTAAGTACCTACCCATATTGAAAGAAATACTCTAGAACCATTTATGTATTTCCTTTCGGAACAAAATTTCAAGTGTTATTTAAATATGTTTCTTTTTAAAATTATTGTGGGTTAGTTAGATATTTATGTTCATAAAAACTAGTACTGTTCTATAACTGCATGTTGTGTTTGCCTGTAAGTGGTTGTACTGTGGCACGACTACTGCTTTTGTATGATTTTTCTATTTAATGTAACAACTGTAGGTGAACTTAAATAAATATTACAGGTAAATACTTAGTTTGGGCTAGATGGTGCTGTGTGAACGTCAGTAGAAAATTATTTATTAAAAAAAAATCGAGCTAAAAGTAGAATAAATATCATTGATATCTGAAAGCACCTATTAGGATTAATTGAAGGCCTGGCGCGGAGTCCATTCAGCGGGTAATCGATTTAGAGGCGCACTCAGTTACTTAGCGGGGGGGGGGGGCTGGTCGGTGGGCGTGTCCCGCCCCGCCCCGGCTCAACCACTACAGATACGTCGCTACTGCCCGGGTAGCGGCAGGGTTGCCAGGTGATGCTATTTAGCGACAATTTGGCTATCTTTCCAGGGGCTATGCTTGATTTTTCGGCTATAGGAAGCCAACTCGGCATAAATATGAATGATAACATTTAAAAAAAAGCTGTAGGTACATTTGCATTGTGATATTGAAATATTATCACCCTTTCCTACGAATTTGCCATTTGGCTACGAAACCCTAAGTTTCGTAGCCAAATGGCAAAAACGGAACCCTTATAGATTCGTAGAGTCTGTCTGTCTATCCGAAACTACTCGTATAAGCACTAAACTATTCTCACTTTGTACGTAATGTATTCTGTGAACCGCTATTAGGTTTTAATAAAAAACTTGAAAAAAATATATATTTGGGTTCTCCATGCATTGAACTGAAACTTAAAATTTAAATTGCTTGAAATTTCGCAACTCAAATATCCGGGCTACAAGCGGACTACTTCAGAGTAAAGTTGTGGCAACACTAGGTATCGGCCGCCATCTGCGCCCACTCTGTAACGACCACAATACGACGGCTTAATCTCCACCGCTCGTGACTCGCGCGTGCTCCACAACAATGGGCTCACCAACAATACCGATATACATAACTATGTATCACCTGGTCATTTCTGTAACATATTAAAACGAAAGAGCTCCTTGTTAAAGACATCCATTTTCATTTGATTCGGGCGACTGTCGTTCCATTATTACCAATTTAACACAGTTAATAATGTCATATACATTATGGGGCGATGACGCAAAAAAATCGAAAGTCATTAGAGAAGTCAATTATCAGACTTGCTGATACACAATGATGATAACGAAGGTATTCTCTGAATTTGTTTTCTGAATCGATTACTTGGAAATTATATGTTTGCCATCGCATTTCGTAGTGATATTATTCAGTAGAGCAAGGTGTTGCCTGTGACTAGTCACCACAGACATCCGAATATACAATTAGACTGGACAAGCCGCCAAGTTTATAGGCAGTCCCAGTGTCGCAATTTCTTTTCGGTTCTTACTGTGAAAAGTTATATATTTCTTGGTAAATTTACTGATTCATTGCGATGATGGAATGTTACAATTGCACAGGATGGCATTTTGGGAAAAAACGGTAATTTCTTCTAATATTCGTGCGTCTTTACTCGTCTCACAGAGCGTAAACTGGCAGCCAGTGTATGCTCGTTGAGCTTACATTTGTCGCACTTAAAAACGCGGCTTGTCCCATCTCCTGTATTGGGAAATCTGTGCTAGTCACTTATACATCTTTATAGGTTACGTATCGAAACTAAAATTTAAAGCCTGGATTTTTACGACTGTTGTGCTGTTGAAGTATGTTTAAAATATTCAGGGTAATAATAAAAACTCATAAATGAAATGTAACACATAAACAATATAATCTGACTTCAATATCGTCTTCATCTCTCATAAAAAAGAATGTATGTTATCTATACTAACAATTATCAAAAAAATATACATTCCTACGTTAAGTAGTCCGAGAACCGCCAAATATTCTTAAAGAAAAAATAAAATATTATTTACACAAATGAGATTTACTTGAAGAGACCGTCTGATCAAAGGAGTTGGAATTCAGCCCGACGAGGAGTGTTTTTTCACTCCGAATAATACCTACAATGATATGGTCATTTTCTGCTTGAGTAAGTACTGACGTGCAACTGAGCGTTACAAAGTAGGTACTTACCTATTCAAGTGGTACTTGTCGGCATCCAATGGATAATGTTTTATTCTAGGCTAGGCGAGTACCTATTCATCATAGTTGTTTTATCAAATAGCTATACTTACCTAAATCTATGGTGCTTTTTTTATCAAAATTCGTAGTTACATATTACACGGCGCTAATAAACAATAAAATGCATTCTTTCTTCTATTTCAAAGCTATGAGAAACAAATGTGCTTCAATAACAATAAAAAAAACTCGAGAATTGATTCTCATATCAACCCAACGATCTATACTATAATGCATACCTATAAAATCAGCCAACACTACTTGCATTGGTAATCTGAATAGGTGAGCGTCGATTTTCTCTCACAATCAACACGGAATGGAGTATAATGGCGATCTTAATACTGCCAGTAACATGTACGCAAACAGTGGAAATAGCTTTTCAAAAAAAGTTGCTATTAGCTCGCTCGAGATGCGTGTGCCGAGATATTAAATATGGCGTATTCATCACTGTAATAGCTATCCGCTAACAAAGGAACAGCTTTTTTCCCGCCTAATTAACGACAATGGGACGTTAAAATTCAAATGGGAGCCGCGGCCGGCGAGCGCGGGGATCAAACGCGCCGCCGCGGAAAAACGACGCCCCCCTCACACACTTACACGCATAACTCATATACAAACACCCGCACACATACACACCGCGCCCGCACGCTACATCACTTTAATTTCGCACTAAACAGAAAGCTACAGTTAAAAACTATGGGACTCTCATACGGAGAGCGCAACATTCTCTGCCACCATTCACTATTCTTGTAATTTCAGTCTCTGTTACTTTATACAATGTAATCCTCCTGTTCATGTCATATATTTCGTTGTCAATACGAGATTGTTCAAAGTATGATCATTAAAGTTATAATTCATATTATGTGGACATTCCACATTTGGATGCCACATTACTATTCAACTTATCGCAGTCCACTGCTGGACACATATGTAGGCCTCTCCCATTTTGCGCCAGATATCCCGGTCCTCCGCTTTTCTCATCCAGCCTCCACCAGCGACCTTTCGCAAGTCGTCGGTCCATCGGGCCGGAGGGCGTCCTACGCTACGCTTGCCGAGCCCCGGTCTCCACTCCAGAACTCGTCTGCTCCAACAGCACGAGGTTCTGCGACATACGTGACCGGCCCACTGCCACTTCATCTTGCTGATCCGGCGGGCTATGTCGGTAAGTTTAGTTCTCTTACGGATTAAATCTTTATCATAAAATTAATTTCAATTTGAGATTATCATAAAAATAATGTAATTTTATGTTGTGTTTCATAATGAGTTGTAGTAGTTGTTTGCAGTTTACGTAAATCCGTAACATTAACTGTATGCGTCTCGTCCGCGCACCGGATGGATCGCGTCTTTTGTCATAACAATACTTATATTGTATTCGTTTTAATTTCAGACTTTCATTCCACGTCATACAAACATACGACCTTCTGAGATAGTCCAGTGACTTCATCGTAGTAGAACTTAGTGATGACACTGGACAGAATAACACAATATAGAGACAAGTAGGCCATAAATGCTAAAAATATCAAAGTAGAGCCTACTCGTAAAAATAGTTATAATAATCTATCGTACGTAAGTTTAAATTTTATGTTACTTAAAAAATATAAACTCAATATATCTATGTAGGTTGCACATACTTCTACTACGAAGTGTAGTTAAACACTGCATTGTTGAACATAACACTTTTGCACCTGCATTAAAGATTAATTAGGGAAATCTATAGTAAGATCTAGCCTGGTTTATCACATATATAATAAGTAAAAAGAATGATAACAATGTTTTGCACCCGCGCGGCTCTCACGGCCAACGCCGCGCTCGCTATAATTACCTGCCTGCATTACGGTTTTTGAAATTATAAAACGTAGGAATATTACATGTTTAAATACAAAGACACTAAGATATTTTTGTATTTTTCAAATAAAATGGTGGAGTATTGTATAATAGAAATAACTCAAGTTTTCATTTCCAATACTTGTTTTAGAATTATTTAGGTAATTACTAGAGCGTCATAGCAACCATCACAAGTTCCTATATTAAAGAAGGAGTTCTAATTTATAACAAGGTGAAAAATAAATGCAGCTCGGTACACCAGGCATTTCCTATTCAACCTATCGCAGCCCACTGCTGGACATAGGTCTCCCCCATTTTGCGACAGATATCCCTCCGCTTTTATCAGCCACCACCAGCGACTTTCGCGAGTCGTGAGATATATAGATTTGATCTGTTGTCTATCTACCTGATTAAATAAAAATAAATAATAATATTTGAGCTTTACACTATACTAACGCATAACTTGTCTTAAAATAATGAAAAATAAAAAATAAATTAATATTTAAAAAAGACGAAACAAGAACTTAGTATTTCTTTGAAAAGTAAAAAATAATAAGAAACTTTATGTTTTGTAGCCCAGATCTATTAAAATTAATAAAAAAACCTCGCGTTGGGGAACCGCTCCTTAAACTAACAATTCAATACAAATAGTCTAATTAAGTACGGATGATCATAAAATACAAATTACGAGAATAATCAAACTTTTCATGAAATTCCTTCAAAAGTCTTCCCATCTTATGAAAATATCGTAGATAAGAAAGAAATAATAGGAGGCGGTCCCCAGCGAGGTTTTTAATAATTATTAATAGATTCTTAGGTATTTAACATTA
>PQWD01008356.1:11965-42261 GCA_019425675.1 Leucinodes orbonalis | reverse complement strand
TGCAGGGACTAGTTTCAGGTATCACATATCCAAACACTATTAGGTAAATTTTATGTCAACGAAATTATTAGAATTTTTTTTTGTAAAATAAAGATGAGTACACAACATTGAGTACTTGTTGCTGTAAGAAGCCACACTTAATCCATTTCACTTAAGACATTTTAAAACCTTATATAGAACAACAACACAGAGTCATTATTATAATAACACAACGCGTGTGAAAATATGTTTGCGGAGACAGCCCCGCGCCGCCGCGCATTGATTAACGGCTGGAGAGCGCTCGCGCACACGCTGACAGATTGCAAATAATGTAAAAGTTTCTTAACCATCATAGTGATTTCGACATGCAGTAACATCTATTTGCTAAACGACGGCCGCTCTCGTCAATATCCTCATATATACGGACAGAAGTTCTTGTCTTTCGTACGTAGTCCAGGTTCGCTGTCGATTAAGTTGGAGCACAGACATCCGAATATACAATTAGACTGGACAAGCCGCCAAGTTTATAGGCAGTCCCAGTGTCGCAATTTCTTTTCGGTTCTTACCTGTGAAAAGTAATTATATTTCTTGGTAAATTACTGATTCATTGCGATGATGGCATGTTACAATTGCACAGGATGGCATTTTGGAAAAAACGGTAATTTCTTCTAATATTCGTGCGTCTTGACTCGTCTCACAGAACGTAAACTGGCAGCCAGTGTATGCTCGTTGAGCTTACATTTGTCGCACTTTAAACGCGGCTTGCCCCATCTCCTGTATTGGGAAATCTGTGAGTTGGAGCCACAGTACAGTAGGGGGTACAGTTGCCTATTCTCTGTAAAAGTAGTTTATACTCACTATTAATACTTTTATTTTCATACATTTTTACTCCTACTAACGGAGCTCATTACAGTTAGTTAATAATATTTTTTTTATTAATACAATTGCTTCTCTATTGCTAGATCTTAACCGGCTCCAGCTCAGCATCTTCAGCAGGCCGCTAGCACCAAGCGGCCGGCAGAGAGGTCAATGAAGCGCGCCCATTCATTCGAGCCCTATATTTAGGCACGACTCGCAATTTATGCGCGCGCGTCACATACGCGGCTAAGATTTATCGACCGTTCGTTCAGTCACAAGATATGGGAGCTGTCTCAATATTTCTTTTCATAGACTACCGAACGAATCGTTGAAACGTCTCACCTGATGGTTAGTGGTATCGTCACTCATGGATACTTATAACTCCATGAACAAGATTGTTCTAGGTTCTATGTTACTGGGGTTGGATTCCGCACTTAGTCCTTGAAGTGGACCATGGTGAGTAGTAAGCAAGAGTGCTGCCAAACTTAAATAAGGAGGAAAGAAAAAATGGGTGATGGACGTGGGGAATATTGAACGTTTTGAAACTTCATTTTGTCGACGAAATATGCGCGTGTTATGTTTCACAGCTTTCGTGGCTTTTTGCTCGTTATTAGGACTCTGTATAGACACAACATTATGCACAAGATATCCATTAGTTCAACCGTCTATTTATAAAGGATGACAAATGTAACCCTGTTACGATGTAATAAAAAGCGAAGCGAAATGCGAACCGTTCGCTGAGCTGCGACAATAATTTCAATGGCATGTCCACGAGCTCGCACGCCCATATATCTCCCGCTGAAATTCACGCAATTACGCGACTCACTTGAAATTCCACCTAATAGCATTTTCAACATTTAATTAGGTCGCATTACAAGTTGTCTGAGTGTAAAAAATAACCTATACCTATAGATTAACATATTTAATAGGTAATTATATGTTAGTCTCGGAGTAGTTTAGGCAGTGGTCGCGCGGTTGTTGCGGTGAAGGGCGCGCGCGGTGGCTTTGTGTCGCGCGATCGTTTCCTTCATTTAGATTAATTTATTTGCTTGTGTCTGTCGGGGCGGGCGGCGGTGCGGCAGGGCGGCTGCGGCGGGGGGAGGGGGGGCGCTCGTAAACATGTCAGGGGAGACACATCGCCGGCCCGCCCGCGCCCGCCATCTGTCCGTCACGCCCGACGCTCGCCAATAACACTTTTTGCCGGCAACGACGACGCATCGACACAAAACAATTGCACTGAAACCGCTGCTTTGTTGTGTAACCACCACTGCCGACTCCCGCTCGAAATAAACATCACAGCTTACACGCTCTCAAACGTGGATCCGACGTGGAATTCCTTATGGAGCTCCTTCAGACTACAGTAAATTTTAAACAATCAGCTGCTTAGTCTTAAAATAGATTTGTTTTAGATTTCGGTTGTCCGGATTTTGTTTTCATAGATGTGCTCACTTAAGTATCGACTAAACCAGAAACTAACGAACATAGTCTTGGAACTTGAATTGAATGTTTTAGGATAGTGGAGTTATTTGGTAACAAGAATTGTTTTTTCGAATGGACCTTTCTCTTTTAGCCGTGGATGGCACCTTCGCCGGACAAGTGACGAGTGTAGATGGCTCTCAGTCCAAAGGTACAAAATGTGCGTATTGTATACTAGTATTTATTGATATCGGCCCAAGAGGACGCGGGAGCGAAGGCGGGCTCGGAACAAAGGTAAATGTCGCGGCGTATATTTAGTCGGTTGCGAGCGGCGCGCTCTAAATCACGGCGTAAGTGCGCATGTCCATTTGCGCCGCGTACTCCACCATAAATCCAGCCGCGGCTCCACACATCGATCACCGACCGCTCCGATGACGATAAATCGATCGCACACCTCGTAAAACAGATGATAATTGTGTCTCATATAGCGCAGTTTCAGGAAGCACCTGAAAAATGTACGCCTTTAATCACTCCGGTCGAGCGCGATACGTCGGCCGGGACGATAGATCTAAGCGAGTCCTGCGAATCGCTATTTACGATTTCGTTTCGGAATTTCAACGGGGGATTGCGTAATAATTAAATGGATGACAATGTAGGCACGATTTCAGTCGTATGAAATGTATTTGCACGAGTCATTAATTTGAAGTTCAAAGGGAGTGTGAACAGCAGCTTGGTGTAACTTCCCATAGGGCAGGCGCGGACGTGATGCGGCCGCGCGCCCTCGGCTACCGATAAATAAACAACACCCGAAGCGGCTTACGTCAGCAGGAAATAGATTTGGTGTAAATCCCTGTCATATGTCAGGGGTTAATCTAAAACTACACAAGAAGGTTGCCCTTTCTGTAAACACACTCGCGACTGTCAACGGCTATCGATTCTATTTTTGAATGCTTGAAGAGAGCTGGTAATCCGTTAATTAATAACCCAAATAAATTAACCAAACCAAACTAATCACACTTAAACTTTCAAAGGGGATTTGTCCTGTAGAGCTCTCAACTGCCTACTTATAATTTCTAGTTTTTGTCTCTATTTGAGAGACAAATGCTTCACCAAATTTTAGCAAACCAGTTTTTAGTTAACCATGACTGTATTTGATTTGGTGCGACTTTATTTTTCCAGAGTAACTGACAGACTAAGAAAACTGATGCAACCAGCATTCGTAAGACGAAATATGTAAATTCTATTTTAACACAATTTGTAAACATGTCGCTTTCCCTACTAAACACATGTTACATATTTCATAATTAAGCAATAGTTGGTAGAGTGTTCAATAACTTCCGCGAGTGGTTGGCAGTCGCAGTGCCGTAGTTCGGGCACAGACAAAATCATTTCCCGCGGCGTGCGCCCGCTGTTTGTGTATAATGTTGTGAAAACAATAATGGAGAAAACCATAGCGGTGCGCCCGCTGCCGCCGCGTGATGAATTTATTCGCGAAATGAAGTGAGAGGGTATGGAGGGATGCAGAGGGACGGGCGCGAGGAGGGAGGAGGGGGCGCTCGTCTGCGCTGAAGGTTTCATTAACCATGAAAATTACAAAGCACGATTCAGTGGAGCGCTCGCTCGCAAATTACTTGTGTCAATTTCTAAAGCAGGAGATTTTTTCAAGGGGATTGTTGCGCAACCAGCCGAGCTCCCCCCGACCCGCGACTTGGAACGTTTATTGTTTTCCATCAAACTTTGTCGAATCAATGTTTGGAATTTCTTTGTTGTTGTTAGACACGGCTTGAGACTAAAGCGATTGTATGTCCATACCATTAATAATCTAATTGTTACCCTTGTGAAACAATTAAACTTGATGTTTCATATCCAATTGAATACAAGTCAAGTGTTAGTAGAATTTTATCTCTGAAAGCTATTCATTGTTAAAGTTTGCTGATATTTGTAGTTTTTATTTCTTTGTTGTAACTTAGGTAGGTACGCACCTTCTTATTGTTCGCTATGTTTTTCTATGACTAGCGGCCTGTCCCGACTTCGCACGGGTAGACATGTATTTTTTTATATTTTAACCTCTTCAAATTAAATCCATTAAAATTGAAATGGTCTTGAAAACAATAAGATTTATTTGGGTAAGGATTTAAACAGATTGTATTAATGACATGGTCTTATTTTCAACTTTTAAAATGTAAAAAGTGGTTATTGTGACATATAATAATAATTGCACATAATATCGAGAAGTTTTAGAACAACATATCCTTAACATCAAAACGACGAAACACTTCGATAAAAGGTAGGTTATGCCCTTACGCTTGACTTGGTTCTTCTGACGGAGACACTACTGTAGATGAGGCCAGCTACGCCCGAAACCTCATCCCCGAGGACATTTCATAGGCCGTTTTGACCCTGTTCTTGTATCTAAGTATGAGATTACTTTGGGTGCTCTCTTACAGTGTTATTACTCTGTAAAATAATTTTGCCACTTAATCATCAGCCCATAACGTTCCACCGCAGAAAACACGCCTCTCACTCACTCAGCATAGCCATGCTCAGCATTGAAGCAACAGTGGCTCAATGGTGTGGACTGTCGCCCTCCTACCGAGAGGGCTGATACCAATGTGTTTTCGAAATTTCGAAATTATATGTACGTTATCCGACGCACTTACGGTGAAGGAAAACATCGTGAGGAAACCTTCATGCACGCCTGCGAAGAGAAGGTTGTGCGTGAAGTCGTCCAATCCGCACTGGGCCCGCGTGGATGACTAAGGCCTAAACACCCTTACGGGTAGGCTCGTGCCCCTCGGTGGGGACGTTTAATGAGCTGATGATGAATGGCAGTAGTGTCGATAAGCAAACGTGACCAATATCCCCTAAAGTAGGCTTTAGCAATGAAGCCGTAACGTCGGCAGCTCGTAGATAACGCGGTGGCGTGTCTGCGCCAGATGGATGCCACCGTACCCGACCCAAATCCCTCGTACACAATACCAAAGCACGTTTTACGACCATTTGGTGTAATGGTCGAAATGTCAAGGGTCCTTGGTTCAATCCCCGGGCTCTACATGAATGTGTCTTGTGGTTTATATGTATGTATTTCCAAAAAAGGATAAATTATATTTAGGTTTTTTTTACCAACCATACTAACTCCTTGCTGATAGGTAGATGGCGATGTGTGAATGTTTGCGAATATTTATTGATTAATTTTATGAAACCAAAGCTCATCATGAAATGCTTAAAGTCAAGTCTTAAATGTTTCATCGCTTAAGTTATTTATTGCAGTCCCCGCTACAGTATGGAACCACCATAAAGTTCGCCACTCATTTACGTCACAAAATCTCCAAACAAATATTCGCAAAGATCAAAACATGGAGAGTTACGGCGGTGACGGGGCGGGGCGCGCATGCGCACACGTGGCCCCGCTACAGCGAACCAGCTAAATTAGGTTTTTTTTATTGCTTCATTTATCACACTTCCTTAACCACTGAAATGAAACCACTGTCTAAAAAAATCTTTTATCTATCCGACTTATTAGAAGCTTTTTTTAAGTAGGCACATAACAATCTGCAAATAATGCCTATACCAGTTTGGTTAGCATAGGAAGTTAGCTGAACTAACATACACTTGCTTTTTAGATAAACAATAGACTTGTGAGATTAGCATCTAGTTAGTGCACAATCTCACTCAAAAAGTGTTCGCGGCAAAATTATGCTCATCCATTGGGCAAAATTTTCATTCATAATGACGTCGCTCGCTACATGTCAAAGTGACATTGTAGTATGCTCGTGCTTTTGATTTCGTACCCTTTTAATGATGCTGTATGGTAAAAATTCCAATGAATAATTTTATGTCATAAATATAGGTAGCATGTGTCAAATGTATCTGTTAACGGCTCGGACATTTTTTGATTGATATTTCTTCGCGATTGCTGAGTGTTCATCTAAGCCCTGCTTAAATAAATTAGTATAGTCTAAGTGTCAATGTTTACCAAGTACCGCGGTTACGTGTGACAGATCGCGTCATTACTCCGTTGTCATTTGTCAAAACATCAAATAGCGAATGGGAGACAGTCAATAACATTAATGAGGGAGTGTGTGTCGGTGTAATTAGCGGCGAGGTTTGTGAGTGAAGCGGACGCGGCGACGCTAAAGGGCACACGTGCAAGTTCGGGACCTTAAACACACACCCCTTAACACAAGCTTATGCTATCTTATGTTATTAATTAGATATTTAATATTAACTTCTAAAAAATTCTGGGACCTACTCAACGAGAGGACGGTACCTAGATGATTAGAAAGAATGCTACAATGAAAGAGCTTCTCCGAGACAAAAAATGGAGCCGTAACGGGCTGTGAATAGAGAGAGTAAGTATTTTTACAACAACTTCATGCTTTTGTTATACTCATTTAAACCTGATAAACTTTTATACGATTGCTTCATAATGCATATTAATTACTGCACTTATATAGAAAATATCTCAACTTCAAGGCAAGAGTGAATAGGCTGTTTCTAGGCAGTCATGATCCATCCTCGGCCGCATCTTCACTTACCATCAGGTGAGATGGCGGTCAAATGTCTGCCTATAAAGGATAAAAAAAAAAAAAAAAACTTTGAAATGAACTACAAAGTACTGTCGCAATCAAACTTTAAACTAAAGCAAAAAAAATATGTCATGGTAAAAGGAAAAACTACGATATTGCAAGAAAACTTATAATTAGGTACTTGTGCAAACCTGTCATCATGATATGAATGTCAATATAACAAATTTAATAAATCAATTAGAAACGTTTGGTTGAAAAGACGTTAGTCTTGTTGTGTGTACCATGTAGTCTAAACAGGTATTCTAAATCATCATCTGCGCCCGACCAAATTATAAAAAAGAAAAAATTTATTGACATAAAACAATGTTACATAAAGTAGTGAAACCCCTGACTCCTGTAATAGGTGAAACCTGTGTTACAGAAGGCAGTGCCCACTCACTCTGCGTAGTATCACAATATGTTTTATGATAATAATAATCTATAACAATTCAAACCATGTATTATCATATAGTTAAGATTATACAGAACAAAGATTAAATTATACCCTAAGATCTTAATCGAGTATCTAGTTTTAATTATAAATCATGATTCCCCATCTGGCGGCGCAAGTTTCACGGAAACTTATTGCTTTCATATCAGTGGTGTTACGTTAATTAGACAGATTTGAAAGCTCTCCCAACGATGTGCTGTACACGTTACCCTAATGGCTGCTAATCTGTCACTCGACGCCTGCATCCCATTACAGTTAGCGCGGCGTATTGCAATTCTTTTCCTACTTCCGTCTACTTTGATTTCCTTGTATCGGTTAAACACAGGTTATGTGCTGTTTGTGAAAAATCCTTTATAGTTTCATTTATATAAGTTAATAGACTGATGACCCATTTGAGTAATGATTGAGACGTCGGGTACTACACCAAGAATTCCGGGTTTAATCCCAAATGTAGGTACAAACATAAACATATCTGTCTATGTGAGTCTGGGTGTTTATTATATATTTAATCATCATCATCATCATCATTACAGCCCAATTATGTCCACTGCTGAACGAAGGCCTCCCCTAATGATTTCCACGCGGACCGATCCCTTGCAGTTGACATCCATCTGCTACCCGCCACCTTAACCAGATCATCCGTCCATCTGGTTGGGGTCGGCCTACGATTCGCTTTCCGTTACGTGGACGCCACTCGAGAACCTTTCCGCCCCATCGGCCATCGGTTCTACGCACTATGTGCCCTGCCCACTGCCACTTCAACTTGCTAATCCTCTGGGCTATGTCGGTCACCCTAGTTCTCCTACGGATATCATCGTTTCGGATTTTATCGCGTAGGGAGACACCTAACATAGCCCTCTCCATAGCACGCTGAGCAACCTTGAGTCTATTTAAGAGGCCCTTAGTGAGCGACCACGTTTCGCTTCCGTATGTCATAACTGGCAACACACACTGGTCAAAGACCTTCGTCTTGAGACACTGAGGTATTTCGGACGAAAAGATCTTCCTTAACTTCCCGAACGCTGCCCATCCTAATTGGATTCGACGAGAAACCTCCTTCTCGAAGTTGGACCTACCCATTTGGACTACCTGTCCCAGGTACACATATTCGTCAACAACTTCGAGGACAGAACTTCCAACTGATATCGGTATAGGTACGACATGGGCATTAGACATGACTTTCGTCTTGTCCATGTTCATTTTAAGACCCACCTGTTGAGAAGCCGTCTAGGGTTTCGAGCATAGTGCTTAAATCCTCCATGGATTCTGCCATGACTACTATATCATCGGCAAATCGAAGATGAGTGATACTCGCCATTCACGTTGATGCCAAGTCCTTTCCAATCGAGCAGCTTAAACATATCTTCCAACGCAACTGTGAACAGTTTCGGAGATATAACGTCTCCCTGTCTCACTCCTCGGTGCAATTGGATAGGTTGTGTAAGCTCTTCATGTACACGGACTGACATAGTAGCGCTCTCGTACAGACATCTCAATACTTCGATATAGCGAAAGTCAATATGGCACCGTTGGAGGGCCTGAAGCACAGCCCAAGTCTCGATCGAATCAAAGGCTTTCTCATAGTCCACAAACGCCAAGCATAATGGCCGGTTATACTCTCTAGTCTTCTGTATAACCTGCCGCAGCGTATGTATGTGGTCTATGGTGCTGAAGCCTTTGCGGAACCCGGCTTGTTCGGGGGCTGGAAATCATCAAACCTACGCGCGAGACGGTTCGTGATGACTCTGGAGAACAACTTGTAAATGTGGCTCAATAGCGTGATGGGTCTATAATTCTTCAGCAAGGTTTTGTCGCCTTTTTTGAAGAAAAGCACCACCACGCCATTGCTCCACGCCTCTGGCGTCGCACCCTCACGGATCACGGAATTAAAGAGCTTCTGAAGGGTCTTAAGCACTGGCGTGCCACCTGCTTTCAAAAGTTCTGCGGTAATTCCGTCTTCTCCGGGGGCCTTATTTCGCTTAAGTTGTTTCAGAGCCATCCTAATCTCGCTCAAGGTGACTTCCGGGATATCCTCAGATAAATGTCGGGTTAACTTAGCTCTCGGGTCTTCGGCTAAGCTTGAAGCGGGAATCTGTGTAGCGGTATATAACTCGCTGTAAAACTTCTCAATCTCCCTCAAAATCTCTGGTTTAGATGAGACTACATTTCCACTGTTGGTCTTCAGACTAGTCAGCTGGCTTTGCCCAACAGACATGTTCCTCGCAAACACCTTGGAACCCTGTTCCGTTCGATCGCCTCTTTAATACACTTTGTATTAAAGTGACGAATATCGCGTCGCAAGGAGCTGGATATACGTCTATTAAGCTGCCGGTATTGTGACGCGTCGTCTGAAGACTGCAGTTTCATCTGTCGTCTTGTCGCCATGAGATCGAGAGTCTGTTGAGATAGTTTATTGGGTCTTAATTTGCGTTGTCCCTTGCAAAACTTAGACCCAACTGTTTGCAGAGTTTCCACTAGCCCGCTATTTATATCGTCCACTGTTACGCAGCTCTCTAGGCATTCAAAGCGATTCTGCAGTTCGAGTTGAAAGCTCTCGGGGTTATTGATTTGAAGCACGTTAGGTCGGAGCGTAGACTTCATCAGGCGAGACCTCTCCAGTTGAACATTAATATTTAACGTGCCTCTTACCATACGGTGATCGCTACCGGTTTTCACCCTGGCGATCACAGAGACGTCGTTAAATATATGTCTTCTGGTGGTCATGATGAAGTCAATCTCATTTCGTGTGGAACCATCGGGACTCAACCAAGTCCACTTCCTCTGCGGCGGCTTCTTGAAAAAAGAGTTCATCATAAAGAGTCCCTCTTTTTCCATGAAATCGGCCAGCGCTGTCCCTGGGGTTCCGGTGTCCAAATCCATATTGCCCACTTCAACTCACAACCACTTCGAATGCCCAGCCTTGCGTTGAAGTCTCCCATAACGACCGTAAAGTGTCTTGGGGCCTAACTCCGCTTCTAGTCTAATAGTTTTCGTCAGTCCTCAGTGTGCGCGTGTTATATGTTGCCAGTTTAAATGCCGTTGTTGTTTCTTTAGGTACGGATCTCTGCCGGAGATTCTTAGCACCCCTACCCGCCGTACCGTGGCGCTCGTAGCCCGGAATAGCGGGGCGCGGGACTAGGGGCCAATTCTTACCTGCGTCTTCCATTGGGGTAAATGCCATACTCACACGCTTGGCAGGCGGGTTGGTGAAGCGCAGAGATACGCCAGTACAAGTGTATGCGTGCCCATCACTGGTGGGAAATATCCCTCTGTCGCCTTCTACGACACCCTAGGAAGAGTAGGGGTGGTGACAATCGTATTCTAGTCTGCCGTCACCACACGGCTAACATATATAATATATTTAATATATAGGATTATATACATTCAAAGAATATAATATAGGTATATCATATGTTGTTCCATAGTACAACTCTTTGCTTAAATTGAAGCTAGTATGCTTTTGATAAAGGCCAATTTATTAAATTTGTATTCATATTGAAATGTGTTATTTATTTAAAGATGCGATTTATATAAAAATAACAAACACATTCAAGGTTTCTTATTTTAATAGAGGTTTTAAACTGAGCTTTAATCTTATCATCGACAGCCCAATGCCTTTGTCGTTGTAAATAAGTTGTTTAATTTTGAACATTTACTTTTAAAAAGAGTCTCGGATGTGTGACAATAAATTAAAGGTTACAGCAAACGTTCCAAAGGGAGTTTGGGCACGACCAGCGATTTATTTGGGTGGAATGTCCGCGGAGCGCAGCGCAGGCCGCGCCGTGGGAACCGCGCGCATTCCGCCGCCTTTTTGTTCCGCAGCCGCCCGCCGTAACCAGAGACTCCTTGCTCTTACTACCGCTTCGTGTTTAGCCCACAATACTCCACTACTCACAATATTCCAAAGCCTTCCCATATTGTGATAGACAAAACTGCGGGCAACTTGTTTTGTGAAAGAAATAGTACAGTTAAGTCATACTACACAAAATTGAAATAGGCTAAATAACCGTGAAGAAATCGCAGTGTGTCACCTACAGATCATTGTCTACATAACGTGCTCGTTTTGGCAAACGCTGACTTGCACATCTCGATTTGTCCATCAAACGGGAACGCGACCCAAATTGATTCTTATTGTTTCCAATCACCGCAATAAATATTCAAGCGTTCCCCGGCGACGCCGGACCTTTCGCGTCCTTAATTCCCTTTCAGCTATTGTTTACGCTTAATACTTGTGACTGCCACCGCAACGTCTGCCGCGCATACCGAATACTCGATGCGGCATAGGTTACTCTTAGTGGAACGACTTAAGGTTCAAATTGACTCGCAAAGTTGAATGCGATAATGGTAACGATACTTGAGTCAAGTCAATTAAGCGTTGAGTATCCCGAGGGGAACGGCGTGGAGTGGGCCGGAGGCGAGGTCCTCCGGGAGCGGGCTTCCTGCGCCCGCACATCTGTACCTCGGCTCCGACGACTGATTCCTTCACACAGTAAACTGACACGTGACATGTAACTGATACTTATTTTAATATGAATTTCGTCGTTTACAGCCATTAGCAATAAATTGGTTTCGACTAATTTCATGGCGTATTAATTGGGTTTATTTAGTAAAGCTGTGTGCGAGCGCGAATGCGTGGGCGCGGGGCGGGGGGGTGTGCGTGTTACAAACAGCACTAATGGCGCTATGTATAGCGCGGCGCTCTCCACAAAAGCTATTGTTTATTAAACCTCGCACGCACTCAAATCCGAAGCTTGATAATTGGCCTCTTTACGATCTGCGGTCTGGTAAAAATACCCGCCGCCGGTGACTCAGGCGAGCTCTTATTGCTGCTACATTATCTGTATGTTTCCTGCGGACGCGCGACGGAAATAAGCCGCTAACGGTTTTAGAAGTTCACTACAATCCTAAAACTATATTGTTTTCGGCGCTTCCATTTTTATTACATGTTAAACGCTTTATATGGGTTGCTTCAGTAATAGCTTTACCCCACCGTTTAGGAAGTCTTTTGATGTGAAGCAAGTAGAAGTTATTTATTGAACTATTAATGCTAATTTAAACTCACTGAGATCATTATTTCTGATACAAGTGTGATAAATCTGTCGAATAAAAGATTAGGTATATTTCTGTAATCAATCAGCTGCATCGGAACATCTATGCGTGATGGGCTATCAAAGCAGCAAAAACATGAATGCATTAAAGCTATGAAATATCATAATTTTATTACGTTTACATAAATAAATATCCACTGACATTCACACGCCATCTAGCCCTAGTTAAGCGTAAAGCCTGTATAGGTACTAAACAACGATAAACATATATACATTTTTTTTGTAAAATATACATATTATACATAGAACTCACCCAGACCGTTCAAACAGACACATTTTTTGTAACTGCCCGAGGATCGAACCGAAACCCTTGGTGTTTCAGCCTACTCTCAACCGCTACAACAAATAGGTCGTCAAATCGGGAAATAATCGGAATGTCTTACTCTAAATGTTTAGTTAGCTTTAATTTAAGCGAATCACATCAGTGAACATCTGATTGTGGATCATTCGCATAACCACCTGACTCTATGAAATTTCAGAAGCGTTTAATTAAGTAATCTGATATCACATGTATCGGTTGCATCATCGCGCATGCCTTGCTACTTGAGCGGTTAGCGAATACCAAATAAATATTGAAAGATACGACTGAGATGACGATGCAGTGATGGGCAGCGGTTCCACACGACGGAGATGGATGCTGTGATGGGCAGCGGTTCCACACGACTGAGATGAGGATGCGTGATGGGCAGCGTTCACACGACTGAGATAGGATGCTGTGTAGGTGGGCAGCGGTTCCACACGACTGAGATGAGATGCTGTGAGGGCAGCGGTTCCACACGACTGAGATGAGGATGCTGTGATGGGCAGCGGTTCACACGACTGAGATGAGGATGCTGTGATGGCAGCGATTCACACGACTGAGATGAGGATGCGTGAGGCAGCGGTTCCACACGACGAGATGCGGATGCTGTATGGGCAGCGATTCCACACGACTGAGATGAGGATGCTGATGGGCAGCGGTTCCACCGACTGAGATGAGGATGCTGTGATGGGCAGCGATTCCACACGACTGAGATGAGGATGCTGTGATGGGCAGCGGTTCCACACGATGAGATGAGGATGCTGTGATGGCAGTTCCACACACTGAGATGAGGATGCTGTGAGGCAGCGGTTCCACCGACTGAGATGAGGATGCTGTGATGGCAGCAGTTCCACACGACTGAGATGAGGATGCTGTGATGGCAGCGTTCCACCACGACTGAGATGAGGATGCTGTGATGGCAGCAGTTCACCACGACTGAGATGAGGATGCTGTGATGGGCACGGTTCCACACGACTGAGATGAGGATTGTGATGGCAGCGTTCCACACGACTGAGATGAGGATGCTTGATGGGCAGCGGTTCCACACGTCGTGGTGTTAAGAAATAGCTTCTACACACACGTTTTATTAACTTTATTATAATATGAGATGCATGTCTTCAAAAAGGTTGCAGGCTGTTGACTTATTGTTGGAAAAGAAAGATTTTTTGCAGGCACGTGAAGCCGTAGGTCCCGGCTTCACACCCACAATCCCTGTATCCATATCCTTGTATGCCGTGTAGGCGTATGATGATTAAACAATATTCTTATGTTTAACATATTTTAATACAGGTGTTTAATTAGTTATGAGCTTTCAGCAAGGCCGCTTGTGAATCGTTTAAATGGTTAAAAGTATTTTTGGCTATTCATTACTTAAAAAGTCTTACGTCTACGTTTTTCTTCCGTACATATGTGCCGGAGTCAATGTGCTCGAGCCAACGTCACTGCCTTTGAGGCCAAACAATAAACACCGAAACAACAAACGAGACTTACCAACTTTCAATACGCGTGCCGGGCTCTGGTCGGAATTCCTTCAAGTATTCCCACTAATAATTACAATAGAATAAGCAGGGACACCTCTATATGAAGCTATGATATTGATTATTCCAGTTATAACAGCTACGCACAGACATCAGAATATACATTAGACTGGACAAGCCGCCAGTTTATAGGCAGCCCAGTGTCGCAATTCTTTCGGTTCCTACCTGTGAAAAGTTATTATATTTCTTGTAAATTTACTGATTCATTGCGATGATGGCATGTACAATTGCACAGGATGGCATTTTGGAAAACGCGTAATTTATTCAAATTCGTGCGCTTGAATCGTCTCACAGAGCGTAAACTGGTAGCCAGTGTATGCTCGTGAGCTTACATTTGTCGCACTTTAAACGCGGCTTGCCATCTCCTGTATTGGAATCTGTGACAGCAACTCAAGTATTTCCACCATTGATTCAGATTGTGAATGATTCTAGATTATCCTAATGGGAGAATTTCTGAGCAATTATGTACCTAGCCGCATTTCTCCCGAAACATGTTTTACCACTATAAATCACTTCATGCCTTAACGTCTTATTGGTATATCCCAGGAACATACTATGTATAATACAACGAGTACGGGGTCCCGTACCAATAGTTATTGACAGACGGCATCGCATTGCACCCCTGGGACTACGAAGCTTCAAACAAAAATTATACACCTTAAAACCGTCACTAAGGTATCATTTAGAATCTATTACTAATGTATAAGCTGAAGAGTTTGTTTGTTTGTTTGAAGCGCTAATCTCAGGAACTACTGGTTCGATTTGAATAATTCTTTCAGTGTTAGATAGCTTATTTATCGAGAAGGCTATAGGCTATATATCATCACGCTACGAGTAATAGAAGCGGAGCAGTAATGAAAAATGTTTCAAATCGGGTATTTTTTCATACTTGGATCCTCCGCTGCGTACGCTGCGTAAACGGTTAAAGTTACACAAAATCATGTATTGAGAGTATTGTTCTTCCTTTTTAAGGTCTACAAAAAAGTCCGCGACAGCTAGTCTATCTTTTAAGGTAGCTCACTATAACATATTTTTGCTAAAAAAATTCTGAAATTGACCCCGAAACCTTTAAAGTTGGAGTGGGGAAATCCTATGTATAGTGATAAATTAAAGTACCGTGTTATCCGAATTTAATGCGAGCGAAGCCGCGGGCAAAGCTATACTCAATAAAAACCTTTCTGAAAAAGCTACAAGCACCTTTTCTAGTATTTTGAGATATCCTAAATAGAGAAAAAACTACCACGCGTTATTTGCATATTTTTAATAATGATGACAACAAAAATAGAACAATATATTTAAGTTGTTTACGAGTTTTTATTTATTTTATGTTGATGGCCTTTCCATTTTAAATATCACTGTTTGGAACCTTTTTTATGTTTACCCTCTCTGTAATAGCTAACTTTCTATCTCGTACATTGTAACCTTTTGTATTGGTAGATTCTTTTGAGAAAATTGATTTGTAAATATTTTTTACAAAGTAAGGTAGTGCAATTGCACATAATCGTACGGAACCACTTAACTCCTATAAATGTACACACTTGTTGGCCTTCATTAAAGCCGACAGGTCTTTAATGAGCTAAAACCACTTCGTGCCTAAATCCTTTGGCAATCGCAGCGTTTAAGTCAGTGTGTGCAATAGATCATTGGACAGAGTGCATGCACTTTGTAGCTCTCAGGAATGCATTTCTGCCTGCACTGAATACTGGTTAAGCAGCACATAGTTGAAAATGAGAGATTTTGTTCTATTCATCATACGTAAAATTATATGAAGCGCAAATGGTGGAAATCTATGTCCAGCAGTGACTGAGAAAGATTACAAATGGTTTTTAAATCGCAGCATGTTTATATTGTTTCTTTTATAAATAAGTGAAGCATGTTCCTAGGCACGCAGGTGTCTGATGGTAATCACTGCACATTTATTATTATTCCGCTTTTCCCCTAAATTCTTCAAAAAAATATCCTCGAACACCTACTCTATTACTGAAATTGAGACTAAAACACTGCATTTTCCAACAAAACATTTCATCTTACCTCTAATTTTATGCATGCAAAAAGCATGCCAATATATATTTCTCATGTATGTCAATACCAAATGTCAAACAGGTTTAGATGATTCCATATATAAATGCACTTGCAATGCACGTCAAGTTTCACGCTGTCAGCTGGCGGTCGATCCGTGATCGATCATGTCGTCAATACGAACACAGTATAAGAGTTAGATTTATTGTTCATGAGCGAGTAACTGTGTACGATCAAACACAAATAGTGCAGGAATTAGTCAAAAGTATGCCAATAAAAGCGTAGGCATCGCGAGTGACGGCCGGTATTCGTGTCGCGCGCATTGGCTGCGCGGAGCATCGCTCGCGGTTTGTCCCCGCACCACTACATGAATAACCCGGCTTTTCATTCTACTCGGCCGGAAGTGATGATCATTGTTAGTCGTCGGAGTTATTTTGTGGCTTACCTTGTCACTGGAACCACCGAACGACCTGTTTGTTAGCCAATCGACACATCTGGTGTAATGATTGAAACGTCCACTGTTACACAATGGTTCCAGGTTCGATCCCCGGGCAATACAATCATTTTTGTGCATGAACAATTTCAAAGTCCAAGTCATATCGATTTAATCAGATTAGGCTTACAAAAAGCACTTATGATTTTAAAAAAATGCTCTACTTACTCGCACTTGTTCTCATTCAAATAAAAACATTTTGAGTTCATCCTTGATAATAATACAAACCCATATGTAATACTGTATGTGTCTTTAAAGTGAATGTGTTTGTTTTCGCAGTTGACTGCTGATGGATTCACAGCTTCACCGGCCAATGCTCGGATGATATTAGAAACGACCCTAAGCGTTTACCTTAATTCATTTAATAAATATCTTGACAATAGTTTTGGATTACATAAGGTAAAAATGTATGAGGATCATTATATATACTTTTCTTATGCGATATTAAGCAACCAACCAATGAGCCAAGCCTCACTCATAAGCAGTCTAGGTATGCCCTAACTAACACCAGAATTNATTATTTTCCTTTCTTGTGTGTATGGAAGACAGATTAACCTCTGAATATATGCGGGCAAATAACTATATCTAGGATAAAGATCCCACAGAAGTTTTGGGATAAGCATTGAATCGATGTAAAAGTAAAAATAATATAGAAACTTAATACACCCTTCCTTATTGAATCTTGTATTCATGCTACAAGCATTCCCGCATCTAACACGATGCCTCGAGTAGAACTAATGATATTAATAAATTATGTCGTGGAGCAATGACTCAATCGATATTGCATAATTATGCACGTAACTATAGATCGTTTCGCCACATCACTTTAGCTCGACGGCCTCATAATAATTCTCCTTCCTTTATAGGCATATTGCGGTATCTGAACCATAATATAGTTACGTTATGAACTGAACCTGAATTTCATTATAACCCATATAACAATGGATAGGCACTTTATATAATAAATGCGGGTTGGTGATCGAAAAGCCGCCGCCGTCGGTCCCGGACATATCATATACCCGTTCGGCAATTGGGGTACTTATTGTGGCAGTCACGAAAACATATTTTGCCGTAATACAGTTCAGGTAAATAAGAAAGAGTTTTTTTTATAAAATTCGTAATATAACAAAGCTTCTTGTTTTTTACGTACAAAAATCCCACACAAGTGAAGAACATTGCCGAACAGTAACGGAACTGCATTATATACTATGGAGAAAGAATACAGCTACAAACTACTTGATAATTATAGTACTGGAACAGCCGTAATCCAAATATTTAGGATTTAAGGGAAAAAGCGTTAGTGAAGAGTTATTGTAAAAATGAATTAAAAGTCTTTTGGTTATAGAAGTTGCAAAAATTCCGCCCTACCATTCATTGCAGGTTATATGAAAACTTGTAATAATGAATAGTCATTGTCAATAACGGATCGATTCGAAGTAATAAGTGTATGAGCAAGTACAACATTTTATCAGGAATATTCTCTTACTCTGGTGCCTATAAGGAAATACACGTGCACGTACGTTAACGTTCACATCAACAAATATAATATCAAACGAGAGATTGCAGAAGTATGTATCCACGTGTACGGATAAAAATGTTGCTGAAATTGTTCAATGAATATGAATACTTTACTTAAATTGAAAAAACCTTATGGTTTTTCGAGCTAAAAAGAATTCCTGGTGTGATAAAGAATATAACATCAGGAACTTCTAGACACCATTTTCTGAGACTCTCTCATTCGATCCATGCATATTACAATGAATGTATTTACTTTAACACGAAGAAGGGTAGAGCGCTAAGACACGTCTTACAGGTTATTTAAAATATAAATTATTCAACACTTCATGATGATTGCATGAATTATTCAGTCAAAAAGACGTAAGATAATATCATTGAATAATGTAGTTGCTGCCACTTTATGATAGAAAGGTATATCCGATTAATTTGTTTACACTTTACTTCAATAAAACTTCGAAAATTAATAATCGATAAAGTATAAGCGATCTGTATTAAAAGAGTTCTTGAATGAGTACTGCGACGTAGCAAACACAGGAACTTTAAGCTTTGCATTAAATACAGACAGCAAAAATAATAGTAAAAATGTCATGATTAGTTAACCCTTTAGCTTCCTATACTTTTCAAAGTAGGGTATAACTTTCTAATGATAAAAAGCTAATATAATATGTTTAAGTTTTAAAGATGCGGTACTTTGTATGTACCTAGACTTATCAAGTTAAACCAGGTACTAGGGTACCAGGGTTATCATTGAGTTTTATGGGACACCCGTTTAGGTTTATTACTGCAGATTAGTATTAGTTGGTGATTTTGCGACATATTTATTTCATTATTATTTGTAGGTTATTGGATATCCAGTAAATTTCAATAACCTTATTATATCTGAGTATTGTGCACATAGAATATGATAAATGTGACTATAGTAGGGAATGATTACGTACAGGTACATATTTAAGCAAAACAGACATACAACTATATAATTTTAATTTTTATATTCGTCTTACTTAGCATTCATTCTTATGTGAGATTACACACATTACACAACATACAATGAGTGAACATATTTACTTAGTGCCTTTGTATTATTGCTTAACATATAAGGTACAAAAAATATGTACCTTGAAATTCATTTAACGCTGGTAGTCTGCTGGTAATTCTGATTTGTGGGATCACTGATATACGATAGTAAAAAGCAGGCACTTTCATGAATTCCAACATTTTGGATGTCGCTTGTTAATTTTACGAAATCCAATCGAACTGTCTGGATTAAACTTGGAACTCGATTTGGGACAAGCACTTGATCGGTGGCGCGTTAATTTAATAAAGAAAACATATCTAAAATATTATGAACGACTTGTTCGTGCTCCCGATTAAGTACATCAATACTCAAAGCGGCTTTGGCGAGGGGAAGTTTTAATGATTCCCGAAATGAGACAACTTTACTACCTGAATTTTATATGTTTTCCTTTTCAAGGAATCCGGATCCAACGAACGCAGAAGTTTTTATTTTTTGGTACTTCACAGGGGAGATTTAATCAACATAATAGCTTCCTACGCTTACAGTGTTCCTAAGTGCATCGCACTTTTTATTTCAGTCTTTCATTTTGTGATTGCACTCAAAGCTTTGTGCTAGAGTCGATTTTAATTTCTTATACTAACATCAGTTTCAGCACCGTAATTTTCCACTGTTTTCTTAGTTGGGTTTAGTTTGTTCCTGACTTGTGATGCGAGTAAAGTAAAGGATTGTATAAACAGAATAACTGTTTTAAATTGTACTTTAAAGCATGAATGAATATTTCTAAATGCTATATAATATTTACCTAGTAAACCAAGCTAACAATGATGAAGGGCTCTAAATATTTACTTGTAATGGTCCTGAAATTAATTACTTCAAAGATGTTGACCTTTCTTTCACAGCACCTAAATAAAGTTCAAGTTTTGGACAGGAGAAAGGTTAAGAGGTTATGAAATAATGTACCTTTTAACAATGTAAGTACAATTTTGTAAAAAAATTGAATTAAAATTACTTGTCAACAGGTTGACCTCAAAAGACTAAATGTACTATATTACTGATATGCTCGTATAGTTTGCTAAAAGCTCTCTTGAACTCCAGCTACACATATCTCCCTATTTTGAACCAGATATACCAGCCCGGCGCTTTTCTCATTCAGTCCCCCTCAGAGACCTGAAACCCCGTCAAGGCTACCCACAATTATTGCTAGCTCAGAATCCAAATCTTCCGATACATATAAACCCGCATTCCAATTTAGTTTTGCAAACCAAGTAGCCTTACGTCACGTTTGACATAGGTCACAGAATCAAAGAAGCAACAACCGGTGTGAAAACCGAAGTCCTTCAAAAAGTCGAAGGGATACACGAGTGTGCGTGACAGGGCGTCGTTACATATGAAGGGCACAAACTACACAATGACGCAAATCTCGACCGGGAATATATCCAATTGCTATTACACAGCTAGAGATTTGTATTAATAATTCAATGTTGTTACTTTTGTGGTCACCCATTGGCAACCAACAAAGTTCAACCATAGAAAGGTCTTTACTGACGCAATAAAAAAATAACCTTGCCACTGAGCTAACGAGCGCGTTCACCAACTTGTTACCAATGCACTACGTAGGGGCCGCACGTCACTGTACATCAAATTCAAGTGATACACTAAAGCTTCATTTGTAATTCAAAAATTTCAAATCGATGCCGATTAGTAGAATATGCAGTAATATGTGTTATTTATAGTATACAAATGAGCAGATGATTCACTTGTTATTATGGCCCACCCATGGACACTCGGAACACCAGGACTAGAAGTATATTGCGGCCCTTGAAATGGAAGAGAAAGGAAATAAAGGAGACTTTGGAATTGGGGCATTCTACTGAAACACCGATTTTTTACCGAATGACAGTAGTAACAAAATGCAAAGCATTGTTTCACGCTGATTTTCAACGAGGCCGCGGTAACTACTTTCTCTCTTTTCAACCTATCGCAGTCCACTGTTGAACATATGTCTCCCATTTCTGGGATCTGGCGATATATGGCGAAAAAATTATCTGATCCGGCGAGCTATGTCGATTTACTACAAATTTGTACCGAAAAACGACTTTCCCAAACCTCTCATTAGTCTAGAGTATAACGACCCACTGCACCCCACACACGGAGCTTCTCACACAGGATTCTCAAACTTATATTGTGTTGGTATTTATTATTGTGCATATAAATATCTCCACCTACAAGTTGATATTTACGCTTCATCCTTCAAAGTAATGAGCTATAATGTTTACGTATCGAGTCACTATTACCAGCGTAAACCGCGGTCGTCCCACGCTTCGTTCATTTATTTGAACATACAGACTGATTGTGTGGCGTCGGTTACATCGGTTTGTATTTTATTTGTTATTCCCAGGATGCCGATTGATGTTTCGAAATGCTATATTTATCTTATAAACCTCAACGTTGCGGTGACGGCGTCAGGGTATGTTACAAATACAACCAACCGTGTTTGATTTACAACTGAGGTATCATTTATGACGTATTTTGTCTGAACTATATCTGAACTCCATAAGTGTAATAACTGCCTCCGTGGTCAAGTCTGAGCGTTGAGTTTACATCCCTTCTCGATTTAGTTTGAATCCCTTAGAAAGGCTGTATTTTAAAAGTCTCTTCGTGTGACTTTTATCAGTTTGGTTTAGTCATTGCAGGATGAATCATCCGATCCGAATCTGAAAATTATATTTTAGATGATGGTAAAATTTAGTGATTCCGGTATACATTTTTTAAGTTTCACCCAAAAGGTGTATTTGTGGGAACTAGGCTCGCTTGGGTACGGTGGTATTGGTATAAGTAAAACGACAATTTATACAACAATTTGCGATACAATTTATACAACAATTTACGACAATATTTACAATAATTTACGTTATGTAATACAATTTCAGATGCATATTCCATACTCAAAGAGCTTTTGACATCAAAAACTAATAATAGTCAATATGCATAGCAAATGAAAACAAAATTCTCATGTTTTATCAATTACCTGCCAGTATTTTCGGATGTTATTTACTTAAAAGCTAAGATTCAAACAAATTTATTATTGAATTTTATTGTACAAATTATACATAAAAGACTAGACAGGGGGAGTGAACTTCACTCTTTCAGGTGGTTTTATTACATGAAACATTTCTAACTTTAAAGCTTTTTTATTTTCGGTATTCGCCTTTGACATGATGAGTCGATATAATTTATTGTGACTTCAGTACCATGCTACTAAATAAGCAGAATTACGATAGATATTTATTTTTCTTTGCATCAAATAATTTTAAACGTAATCTGTAATGTCATGTCATACATTATATCAATTAATTAAACCGTTACGTCGTAGTTGTTACTTTTAGGTTTTTAGAAGGTAAAAGCCGCTGGTGGAAGCTGGATGAGAAAGGCGGAGGACCGGAATGTCTGGCGCAAAATGGGGGAGACCTATGTCCAGCAGTGGACTGCAATAGGTTGAAGAGAGAGAGAGAGAAGGTAAAATCGTTAAATTTCATTTTATCATAAGTGCTTTTTGTAAGCCTAATTTGAAATAAATGTTTTTGACTTTGACTTTGAATTAAATAAATATTTTTCTAAGTATAAATAGACGCATAGTATCTGTAAATTCGTTCGAAACGTGAAAGATTCCACTCCTAATTGAAAGAAAGAGCTGTCTATTTATTAAAAATAATACTATTATCGTATTCCTTATAATAAGAATGTAAGCTATCATCTCATCACAAAGACGCTAAACTTTCAAACCGCACATTCTAGGAAAAGTTGAGTCAGCGCGCGAAATGACACATCTATGTTGATTTACCGCATTTTCATGATACCTGATAAATTTAATCCAATACGTTTCAAGATGCCAACTCAATGTGGATATAGGACAAAGAATTAAAAGTTTTAATGACTAATGAAATATCAAAATTCTCTACATGACTCTACTATGTGGAAATTCTTCTTCCGTGCAGTGGAGCTGATATGCTGATGATGAATGATGAAAAATTATGTTGGAGTATACAGTTTTTTGAATTAAAGGCAACTTTTCAAAGGGCACAAGAAGCGGACCGGGATATTTGTAGTACAATCGAAAAGGCTCATGTCTTGTAGTAATTATAACACGTATAGTAAAGTGAAAACAGTAATAAAATTCCTCTTTAAATAGGCCGATTGCCTATAATATTTTGTATGTATACTATGATATGTATGATTCCAAATAATTTATTAAACAAGATTACCGATCACGACATATTACCAATATCTGTAAAATTTACCGTTGGAGATTCGGTCATTCCTCTTATTGAAAATGATTAAATTTTTATCATATGTTTACTTTACTGTAATTCAACGCGCAGTTGTCCACCGGACGCTTTTTAAGTCACGTACACACTATTTAATATAATAATATGCAATCCCAATTCGCGGTGGTGTTCTATAATTTTCTAGGATTTAGCCCTTTAAGATAATTTACAATCAGGATACATATACAAACACCGTTTATCGGTGTTTTTTTGTTCGAAACATGTCGATAAAATGCGTAGGTATAGTGATCATAACTATAACTCATGTATGTCACATTAACATATTCATAGGATCGTTATATTTATGCTCATTTATTTAATCAATAAATATACAAATATGCTGAAAGGATCACCCGCACGTAAATCACAAACAAAATATTTGTGTCGCTTATACGATCGGAAATTTATAATTTACGTTTCAATCCTTAAAATATGGAAAAATATATTATGCTTCAATATTAACTATTCAAATAAATAGACAAGAAATAGTTTTATTTTTGTAGAATACGAAGTTATTTGTATTCTTTTTTTAAATTAAATTTTCTTTGTTCAGTGCCAATATAGTTATGGTTTTATAGAGATATTTATAAAATGGTCCATTGTCGCTGACAACTCGTACGACCGCTTGTGGATGTTTATTTACTATGTGGTAGCGCTCTCAGGGCTAGTTTCCATGAACGACGCCGAGTCGGTCACGTACGCACACCGCCCGCCCGCCTTCGATCTTCTTCATATTAGTTTTTATTTCTCGCAAGATACCGTTTTGTAAACATCGTAGACAATCACCGTATTTATATTTGATTTTGTATTATTGTTTGTTGACGGCTTAAATGGTGCATTTTGTGGAGATCCCGCTAGTGTTATAGATTATACTATCAACACACAAAAAACTTGGGTTTCTATTGAGTTTGTGAAAGTGAACTGAAGTGTTAAACATAGTATGATTTAACCTAATCTACTCCAAATTAAATACTTTCAAAACATAAAAAAAATATGACTTAAATGATGAGTCTAAAAGAATTAAGAAATAAGCGTTAGTAATTACATTTGGCCTTAAGTTTATTTCACATTCGACATGAATTTTTGGTGATGTTATATCACCAAAAATCAACCACAAATAATAATTGCTTTAAAATGTAAATGCAGACAGAATAGGCACGTGATTATACATTCACGGCATAGAGTTCTGCAAACAGAGCATTACATTCGCTTTCTCACAACATAATGTTTATTTTCCCGACCGCTCGCTTCTATCGAAAAATAAGAACAGATAGAATTCCCTGAAAGTCGCAATTTTCCGTCAGACGCTCACTCGAATAAACACGGCGCGTTCACAGGCTAAGTGGAAACCCCGAAGGCTGATTATTAGGCCCGGTTCAATATTTCTTCACTTCTTATTGAAATACGAACGTAATAGCATTTCCACCAAACCTTTATATCTGTTTTATTGAGACGCTCAAATAGAAATTCCGCTCTAGGCACCAACAACATTTTATATGTTCTCAGAATTTCATGCTGTAACAACAGTTGGTACTGGAATAGATTTTATTTCAGTAAAAGAGGTTTGGAACGTAACTCGGCAAAATAATGGTGACGCACAAACCCTTCTTAGAGGACAATGATCGATTTCTCCGTTAAGCTGTTTACCTCAGGAGGGTTTGAGGGAGCTAATTGGGTAAAATCTCAACGATATAATTGGATGTAACGAACAGTTAAGAAGCTAATAAGAGTAGGCGTATCGAAAATATTATTCCATTCTATACTACAAGATCAATATATACAAGAAAGTCGAATATTTCCTTGATTGCCGTAAGAAATAAAATAATATCTAAGAATTGCTTTTAAATATTAACGAACCAATATAAGGCCAATATATATAATATATGGCTGGCTCATCACACCCAAATTTAATAAGCAGAAAGGCACTTTTTTGACGAACCTAATGGAAATGAATATCAGTGAAAGCAAGTTAATTAGATGGGAGGAAATTGTTCAATAAACTCCTTGTAATATTCGGAGCAAGCGCTTTACTTTTTCTTTAAGAGGATTTTTTACTTATAAAATATTTGCTCTAAGCTTCAAAAAATAATCCATTTGCGTGGGTTCCATTTAGTTCATCATTTTGGAAGCATTTCAATAATGAATAATTTATTGTCACATATATATGTCAAAACATATATTTATATATTTATTTTAAATTTGGTAATAACTATTTTTATCTATGATTATTATTCGATTCAGTTACTTTAGATAATAATAAGTTAGTACTTACTATACCCCATTCTTCATTCTTGCGTATTTTGTAAAGATATAAACTTAAAATAAAATTTTAAGATTTGTATATGGCAACTGACAAAGAGGTTCCCAATGCTGCTTCTTTTTATCTGTGATGTCCTTTGTGACGCCATCAAGCGTGGTATTACTAAAAGCATCGCGTATAAACATTCAAAGCGCGGATACACAATGAATGATTCCATTATAAAGCTTTTCCATTCTACTAAGTAAAGTTTAAGGATAACAACGTGGAAAATAACGTTTGTACAATGGTATTTGTTTGTAAAGGTATAATTGTCCATATAATAGCTGTATTAATAAATTCCATATGAGTGACACATGGTATCTTGCATTATTTCATGCAAAAACAAAAAGATGTTTAGTGTCTTAAATTCTAACGGGTAGAAGTAAACCATTACAATGAATTCATTGACAAATGTTAACTCTTTTGTCATAATATTAATTCAGCACAAAGAATGCCCTTAAAAGCATTGTTTAATATAGGTAGGCACCTTCTCGCATATTACTACATGTACTTTGTTATATCAAGAGAGTCAACAACAACGTCAACAAAATAACGAATGCTTCCATTCATATTTATTACCCAAGGGAATTACAATTCAAAGCACACCTTTTTGATTGATATACGGTCGGTGTTTTATAATACAGACGTGGTGTAAACGGGTCGGTGCCGGAAACTTCGTGTCAACCTTCGCCGTCGGCGGTGGAGGTCGACGGTACGTGACGTCATAGCTAACCGGGTCATTTTGTATCCCTTAGCACAATACACCGGCCCACCGATATGACGTGTTGTCGATATGGGTCTAACAGAGAATAGCGTACGCGTTTTCAAACTTAATATACGAGTATATACTGGGTATATTGTTGAGTTGTTTCATTTTTGGCGATATTCATATTCATATTCATTATTCATATTCTCATATTTGTAACATACAGAACAATAATAATGTTGTGAGAGGTGTTATAAAAGGTTACAAATACGCCTTTTTAAGGCATTGTGATGAGATTAATACACATACATTTTATTACAATAACAACACATTTAGGTACCTATATTAAATTACATTTTACAAGCATTTAATTTATATAAGTAATAAAAGAACGAATTTATAAGGATCATGTCAAAAATTAATTGATAAGCATCACGTCAAAAATTTATTAATATCAATATTTAAACAAATCATGTCATACACTAAAAATAAAAAATAAAAAAAAAAATAAAATCTAAAATAAGAAACTTAGGCATTCGATTTTATATTTGTCCACTTATATTCAAAGTATTCTTTTAAATTATAGAATACATTACTAGTTAATACAGTTTTTAGTTTGATTTCAAATTCTCTACCTTGTAGAATTTTTATACATTTCGGCAAATGATTATATACCTTGGCAGCCATACAATATGCACCATTTTTGTGTATTGAAAGGTTTGAGAGTGGTGTAACTATATCGCATCCCCGGCGCGACATATAGCGGCTAGGTTTATCAGCAAACTTTTCAAAATAATGAGCTTGGTTACGAACGAGTCGGCAGAGCTCAAATATATACATTCCGGTTACAGTGAGCACTCGGAACTTAGCAAATAGTGACCTGCAGGACTCCCTACGGCCTGTTTGAGCTATAATGCGAATGCAACGTTTTTGTGCAATGGACACGGCCTGTATATCGGTAGAGTTGCCCCAAAGGATAATGCCGTACCTTATGCATGCCGCGGCGTGGCCATGGTATGCCGCTAGCGCGCACTCTTCGTTCGTATGTTTACGCAACTCTCGCAGACCATATGCAAATCGGCTTAACTTTTTTACAGTTGATTCTACATGGGGTTTCCATGATAAATGGGAATCTACAAGAATGCCTAAGAGATTAAAGGTTGAGACTTCTTCAAGCCTATGTCCGTCATGGCTCACGTTAAGGCATAATCCTACCCTCTGATAAGGCCTGAATTGCATGATTTTGGTTTTTTCGAAATTTAATTTAAGATTCAAACCTTTTAAGTAATTGGCAATTTTATTAATTGAGTCCGTAAGTATACTATTTACTCTATTTATGTCACTATATTTACATGGAATAATAAGAGTCGCATCATCAGCATAAAGGACAAGTTTATGTGCTACTGCGGTTGGAAGTTCATTAATGTACACTAAAAGAGTAGACAGCCCAACACGCTGCCCTGAGGAATTGATCCTTCTACTACCTCGATATGAGACTCATATTTCTGCAGCATGCCTGTTTTTTCATTAAAGTGTGTTATCTGAACGAGTTGTTTCCTATCATCCAAATATGATGCAAGCCATTTAAGAGCTGGACCTCGTATCCCAAGATTTTCCAGTCTTTTCAGCAATATACCGTGTAGAACTCTGTCATATGCTTTAGTCATATCCATATAAATAGCAACAGCACATTCATTATTATTTAGTATATTCAGAATTTCCATGTTACAATCGAAAGCAGCTGTTGTAGTTGATCGATTTTTCCTAAAACCATGCTGGTTATTATTAACAATATTATATTTCTCTAGGAAATTGTACAATTTGTTACTAATAGCACTTTCAAAAATCTTAGATAATACAGATAAAAGTGCTATAGGACGGTAATTGGAGGGGCACGACTCATCACCTTTTTTAAAAATTGGTTTTATGACTGCCAGTTTTAAATGATCTGGGAAAACACCCTCACTCAAAGATTGATTAATTAAAGTTGTCAACGGCTTTACCAATTCATCAACACAAAAACAAGCAATGAGCCTGGAAGATCATCATACCCACAAGAATTATTCCGTTTTAAATTCATTATTATCTTTCGTACCTCTAGTTCACTTATAAAACTTAAATAAAATGAGTTTGCTACGGGATTTGTGTTTGGTAGGTTCAAATTAATGCTATCAGTATTTTTGCCAATACTTAGGTAATATTTATTGAATAAGTTAGCTACTTCTGTAGGGCTTGTAACTGTTCCATTTTGCGTACTTAAAATAATATTTTTATGTTTGTAATTTTGGGTAGAATTTGTCGTATGCTTAATAATGTCCCACATCGTCTTATTTTTGTTTTGGGCGGTTAGTAATTTATTTATATTTGACTTTTTCTTTTCTAAAGTTATAATTCTTTTTAGAATTTTTGTATACAATTTACTATAATCTTTTAAAGTTTCATTTTCATAAAATGTGGCAAGATAGCGAAGTACTCTTTGTGGTAGCAGCATTTCTTTAAACCCTTTGTTAACCATCTGGCCGTTCTTTTATTTCTTAAACTTAAATATGTTTGAGGTACATACAAGTCCAATAATGAAATTAAAACATTTATAAAGTTTTCGTAATTTTCGTTGATGTCTTTATTTGCAGAAATTATATTTTGCCAAGTAATTTTTCTTAAGGCACATTTAAGTTGCGTTAAATTATTATTATTATAAACACGGGTACTAACTGTCGGGGATTTATTATTTTGTTCTATATGGTTTTGTATAGGTATCTGTCCAAACAAAGCCTTATGGTCCGATATCTGACAGTCTTCTACTCTGGTTTCAATGAGTAATCCTTCGCTGACTATTAACTGATCAATACAACTAGAGCTTTTTTTTGTTTCTCGCGTGGGCGAATGGATTAAACACTGAAGACCAAAAGACTTCAAAAGATTAACCAGACTAGAAGATGCTCTTGTGTTCACTGTAATATCTAAATTTATTATTATTAGGAATATTTAAAAGTTGTACACATAAAATAATGTTTGTAAACTGCAAAGGTAGAAGTTTAGTTTTATCCTGTCTACAAGAGTTTTATAACTATTTTATAACTATACTGTATTTAACAAGACAGCACAAGATGGTAAGTGGTTATGGACTATAGTACAAATGACATGACATGAACAGTTCCAAAATAAAGGTTGTAATAACCTATGTAGATACATTGATTTAAGTTGACCCGAACAAGCCCGCCTGTTTATATAAGGTTAAAGAATTGTGACTATATATAACAACCGCTAAATCTCCCACAAGTAAAAAGTCGCTAGAATATATTTACAAATACAAGTTTGAATCCAAACGTTAACTAAATGATGCATTGGCAAAAATGTACCAGTATTTGGTGCCCTTATACACTTTAATCTTTCGACGGCTACATAATTCTGTTGTTTGAGTTTTTGTCTCTCAAACAAAATTTATTCACGGGGGTTTTCCGATCCACCTTCTCCAGAACTATAGGGAAAATCCAAGCGTAAATTAAAGAACAAAAGGTTAGGAAACTTAACATTGTTAAACAAAGAAGTGTATGCCTTGTTATGTTTGCTATGTAAAAGACAACCTTCTTATTTCTTCATCGGATATATGCCTCTTGTAGATGGTAATTATAATAAATTAAATTATTTTAATGCGTAAGTCAAAATACATTATTCTGATAGGCCATTTATGAAGCATTTATG
>PQWD01008355.1:47579-73892 GCA_019425675.1 Leucinodes orbonalis | reverse complement strand
ATTATCAGCAACTCGTGAGTTTTCATTTAAAAATATTGCACCACAGTGACATGAGCAAGCAACAACCAACTACGGCGGCGGCGAAGAGTCCCCGCGTTGAGGCCAAGCAGCCGGACAGCGCTTGGCAACGAAAACAGCAGCAGAAAAAGAAGGGCAAAGGTCGCAAATGGTAGAGCGCAATTATATTGTTTTATAATCTATGTGTGTTTTATTTGAAACCCTAAGTCGGAAATGGAAGAAGAAGAACACTTTTCTGCACCAATTCTTATGTATTTGATTTCTCTATCCTAAGGTTGCCTGGTAGAAATTGTCATGTGCAATAAGGCCGCCCATTGTACTTTCTTTTTCTTTTCTTTTGTGTATTGCAGTATACAATAAAGAGTTCAATAAATAAATAAAGAAAAATAAAATTTGGGGCACCAAATTTTGGCATTGCAAAATTGCATGAAACTATCGATTTATTTACTAGTGGAAGTACATAGTTTTAAAACTATAGATAGTGTGATTAATTTTTGATGGGATTATGCTCAGGGTTTATTTATAAAATAATCCATTTATTCTTTTAAATATAGATACGCTCATTTTAACGCTATCAGTATAAACATCTATGTGAACCAAAGAGCATTACTACTTTATACGAACTGTATTAGTCTGAACCTGTCAATTCCCAGTAATAGTCGCGAGCCGGCCATATAAAAGTCCTATGGATCAGATACATGAACAATTGAAAACATATAAGTATCAAAGAATAAAAAGGAAAACACTAATCATTAACATATCAATCTTTTAAATAAAATTGGAGTAACTGTTTGTTATATTGGAATAACTGCTTTTTACTTCATGCATATGAATAAACATACAGTACATACACTAAAACATTATTTTAAATTTTTGTCTGTTTGTATGTCCCGAGTAATGTCTGAAATGGTTGGACTGATTTGGATGGGATTTTTTTGGCAAGTTGCTGATGTAATAAGGAAAAACTAAAGCGCGACTCTCACACGAGAGTCTAGGCGTGTGGCGGAGCGGCATATAGAGTCGAGGCGCAGGCGGCTATGCTTTCTATACACAGTACACTTGAAGACATGCTTGCACTCGTACAAGTAATGATAATAAAATAATTTGGACTCACCCGTATGTGAGGAATTGCGCCATTTATTTAAAGCTACGTAACCTAAGAAACTATCGTCTCGTGAAACAGGAGTGTTTGCACTTTTGTGTTTCGGGATGAGGGCACTATAGTTAGTAAAATTACCGGGTATAAGAGACCTATATATTATAACCTGTTGTCTCGGGTGATGGGCGCAGTGTGGCATTGACAGAGAATAACAGTTATTATGAGTCGTTGGCCTCCTTCAATGCCGCTCTGTCATGACCAGGCGTATCATAAGTGAAGGTAAGCCTTCAGGTGACCATCCTGTACACTTCGTCGAATAAAAATCCCTTGGAGCGACTATCCTGTATGTGAGCACACTAGCATTATTTTTAAGGAAACGACGCGGCACGTGCCGCTTAGGCGCCTTCGCCTCGACTCGACCCTCGTGTGGCGTCGCGCCTAAGGCTTTTATTTCGAAAAACCTCTTTATTCGCAACACAACATCCGCGCGGCACTTTTATTATTTATGTTTTAATTTCATTTTGGTTATGTTTTACTGCCGGAGAAAAACAGAGGAGCAGCAAGTTATAAATAAAACACGGAATTATTTCATATTTATTAAGTAAACCTTATCTTAAAAGTGTAAATTATCTCTTAGCATTCTTCCTCTTAGACTTTCCTGGTCTTACATTTTTCTTTTTATTAGGCTTAAAGTTCTTACTTTTGAAATTAAATGGTTTCTTCTTGGCGGAACTATTAAACCCATCCATTTGATTTGATGACTCTCTTGTTAACTTAGACCCCTTCTTCTTGCCTCCGAAACCAAATTTCTTATCCTTGGCTGCACGTTTCCTTGCAACTTTGTTACTCATAGCACCTTTTCCTTTATTATTCTGATTATTTTTTCCTTTGTTGTCGTCCAAAAGTCTAAATCCGCTGATTTACCTTTCCTAACACGTTTCAATTGCTCTAGCATATGTTTCTTATCTGCAGCTTGCTTTAGTTTGGCATCAATCTGAAACAATACTTTTACATTAAGACTAGCATAAAACTATATAAAATGCATAACTAAATTTATTTTAGTAAGTCACAAAGTTTTTTTTTTATTTTCATAATCTTGTCTGGATTGCCAATTTTGGGACCAGCCTCACCAGGTAAAAAACTGATATCCCGATGCTGTTTAATCATCCCCAACGACTTCTAACATTAGATTTTCTATTGTGGCTCAGTTCACCACAGTTGAAGAATTTAAAATAACACTTTAATTCAAAAACCAGCAATCATCAGATATCAAAATTAATTTAATGTTTTGGAACATTTGTCTAGTGTTTGTATAGTATTTGAATGCTAAAGATAGTTTAAGGCAACAAAAAAATATTTTATATTGTGTATTCTATTCCTGGTGTTTAATAGATCAAATTATAAATTGTTTTTAAAGACTGCCACTAAATTAACATATGGATATTTAGTAACAATAGATATTTACCTGAACCCTTTTAGCTATCTTCTTTTGCTCCCTTAATTGACGCACTTTTTCTGTTCTTGCCTGCTGCCTGCTTGGCCATCAAGTTCTTACGTACTTTCTGCATATGCTCATCTGTCTTGGCCATCTCGGCAAAGTAATCATCATAGAGTAAAGCATAGATAAATTTAAGATAGTTCAAAATACATTGACTTCTCAATCCATAGCACAGTGGGATGACTGTATGTAGAACCAAATAATAGTATTTAGTTGCTGTGCCATCTACAAAAAAGCTTAGTTGAAAATTGAATTATAATCGGCAAGAACAAAGGCTTTAATTGATATGGGTCTATAGTATAGTATTAGACTCAATGAAAGTATAAAAAAGAAAAGGTTAAATCAAAAAGTCACTTTTATCTAACCTTCTTGTTGGAAGCCCTAACTCTTTGAGCCTCTTGATACCTTCAATAACAGCTGCTTGTGCTTGCCGATGGATAAGATTCTCCCGCTTGAACTCATTCAGTACTGGATCTTGGGCCGGATCATATTCTTTTAAACCTTTACTGTTTTCTTTAACATTTCTGGAAAAATATGAAGCCTATTTATCATGTTTTTAGAGAAGAAATAGATATACAACAGATATCTTACTTTCTCCGTTGAGCAGTTTCTTGGATTTGTAAAGCGACATCAGGTGCCATTGGTGCTACGCTTGTCACTAAGTCTAAAGTCTCTACCCATGGTAATTTCAGTTTGAATTCTTTCAGCTTTGTTTTGAGATCAGCCACATTATTTACGTACACTTTGTTTGTTTTTTCAATTTCTTCGTTCAGGCCGGGTTTAAGTAATCCTTTGGCAAAGGCTTCTTGTAACTAAAAACAATAATTTATTAGCATATTAGGTGAAGTGATTAAGAATTTATTTTATATTTTTAAAATTACCTCTTCATCCGAATCCACATCCGTATCACTGTCGTTAAGAACAAAATCGCTCATTTTCTATTTGATTTTTAAATTTTAAGTGTAGAGAATAGAAGTTAAAGACTATTTTCATTTCAAAACATAACCTGCACAAAAGAAAACGTGATGAAAATTGAAGTCCTTGATTTGAACTTTGACATAAACCACAGTCAAAAAAAAATATTGAAGTTCGCTGCGGTTTTAAACTAGGTATAAAAAGTTTAAGCTATTGAATATAGAATTTTGTTATACTTAATCTTACTTATTAAAAAATAACTACTTAAAAAAATAAAAAAGTGCCGTCGCGAATTTTAATTTAATTACAATTAAGTCCTGTTAATTTTATTTCTTATTGAGATATTAAAATGACCATGAGCAACATATTATGAATAGGGATGAAACGATATGAGTAAATACAAGTACATACTCAATACTTTTATCCGATACCAAGTATTTTTGGTATCGATACTTTTTAATCAAGTATCGAGTAAGTCAACTGGTGTTTAAAAACCTTCATTTCAACTTCTTTCCAATGTTTCCTTCCAAGTGCGTGTGTGTTTGGTAAGTCAAAAAAAAATATTAATTATGACAATTTCAACCTATGCGCCTGAAAATGAAGATTTTGATTTCGGTCACAACACAAACAATTCACAGTTGGCAAGAATGCGATGATTGAAGGAATGCGATGATTTGAAGCTTGAGTCCCCACCGTTATTTCTACACTCATTTATTTAAACTAGGTACCTACCTTTGGACCTTTTTTTTCAAAGCTCGCAACAATAATCCTCAAGAAACAGGCAAACTTTTAAAAGTTTAATTATTTTAGTACCGCAACAAAAGCAGTCTTTTGGTAAATGTCATAATTCATAATTTAAACAATTCTTTAGTTTTTACTGAATTTTTCAAAACTAATCGATACAAGTAAGTATCGATACTTTCAATCGATTCCGAGTACCGATACTTGACAACCGATACCGTATCGAGTAAAAGTATCAATACCCATGGTATCTTTATCCCTAATTACGAATGCAATGACCAGACCGACGCTACGCTTTTTTGGTGGTCTGAGATAAATATGAACATGGGTCAGAGATGTGACCCATGATAGTTTTAAAAATACGGACGGATTGTCACTTTAATTTTTAAATAAGTTTAATATTTTAGATATTTTCATTTTAAATATAGTGTAAGTATAATTTATATGATAAAGTTCCCCAGACGTTGCGCCACTGTCGCCAGACGGAATGATATCAGTACCGAGAAAATTATTGACCTACTTTAAATTTAAGATAATTACTAAAAAACTATCTTTTATGTTTAAATNAGATAACAAAGACGGTCACACTCACAACACGGTACCCGTATTGACGTTGGTTGTTGGAGAACACAATACTTGTCAACTAATTTCTGGTATGACAATAATCCTTTTGGTATATCTACTTTCCGTGCAAAGGATGAAACCTCCAGGAAAACTACTGAATACTGTGACTTAACCTCATAACATGTGGTGTTATGAGTTAAAGTCGTAAGTATGGAATTAGAATCGGCTGTTACTACTGACCACCAGGCTTTCCGCTCAACTGTTATTTAAAAATAAATATACTATTTCCGTCCAATCTTAACTGAAACCTTCTTAAGAGAGTAAAAACTCCTCTCTCTAATGTCGATATTTGTTTAACTATCAGGTAAAACAGCACAAAATTGCTTGCCAGCACAAAATCTATTGTGTCTGGATTCCCGGGGTATTAACCCTTTGATCGCGACATTGGTGGTCATAGGGTTAATACCCACAACCCGCACTGGGCCGCGTGGTTAGTTACGACCCAAACTCCATGGCCATGCTATGTGGGAAGGCCTGACCCTGCAGTGGAACGGTATAGGAAAATTACCTTTATGGAAAATGTTTATTGTTACAGAATAATGAAGCGATTACGTTCATTCGAAAATAAAGAATAAATTAAAAACCCTCAAGCAAAATAAAAAGTACCCCATTTTCCTAAACTATTATCATTGAAACATTTTTAATTAACTTCTTAACGTTGAATCTTACACAGTTGGCTTTCGTTGTTTCTTGAACAAAGAAAATGTTTTTGTGAAAATAATTAGATTCACTGTTTTCCTGAAGAGCTTAGCATATCCATCTGAATTACAGATTTACAGATTTTACAGAAATTACATAACTACTTTTTCTGTGAAACAAAGGAAAAATTCTTAAAATAACATTTCCAGGAAATATTCTAAGTGCTAATTCGTTTAAAATTTATTGAATTTCTTAAAAAGTTCCTGATCGCGACAAATATTTTCCTGTTTACGAAATCGTACTCATTGAAATAAGCGATTGTACTTATAAATTTTTAGGGTTTCGTTGCCAAATAGCAAATGAACGGGCCCAATATGATTTCGTCGTGTCTGTCTGTTTTTCGTCCTACAATCTGTATGAAGTAGTATAGTAGAAATTTGATGTCGTGGCTTATGAGCTATTAATTTCGAAATAACTTTCGAATGACTGTTTATAAGAACCCTTGATAGGCGATTTCAACTTACTCCGGGCCATTTTTTTTCCGACTATAAAGTTTTTTCTAATAATAATTTCAACAAATCAAAATTGTACATATTCAAAGTTGTTTAACATTACCTTTTTAAAAATGTCTATCATACATAAGTTCGTGTAATACAAGCATAATATAATTTTCAAAAGTCTTTTCCACTAACACTTTAGTGTTCGTGGAAAAGATATTATTAAATTTATGTTTCTTCACAGTGGAATAACCAAGATGATATACGTTTAGTTACTCTTTCCATAAGTCTCACAAGAACGATTTCTGTTCCTGTACATGGAATATATTTTTTACATTATTTCGCATAATTTTCGGTGGCTCAGTGGTGTGGACTGTCCCCTTCCTACCGGGAGGGCTGAGGTTCAAATCCCGACACGTACCAATGTATTTTCGAATTTTCGAAAAATATATGTACGTTATCCGACGCTTTTACGGTGAAGGAAAACATCGTGAGGAAACCTTCATGCACGCCTGCGAAGAGATTCGAAGGTTGTGTGTGAAGTCGTCCAATCCGCACTGGGCCCGCGTGGACGACTAAGGCCTAATCACCCTATAGGGGTAGGCTCGTGCCCCTGGTGGGGACGTTTAATGAGCTGATGATGATTATTTCGCATAAGACCATTACAATTTTTTTTCAGCCCTTCAGTTTACTGCAGGACAACGTGTACTCCCAAATATTTTTTAATATTCGGGATTTATTATACCTATAAACTGTTTCAAACTCATTCGGAATGACTATAACTTATTGACATGCCAATTATTTATACGAAACCAGAATATCCCATTAATAATTAAAATATAAAACATATACAAGACAAATAATTATAGGATAGCACAAGTATCTTTTTCATAGACAATACCGACATAAGGTACTTACTTAAATGTATCCTAAAAGAGTGAACGGCCACTCGCTGTTCTCATATTCAAAGAGAGCGCTTTCAACAATAGAAAAGATTGAAAAATAAAAAGGTAAAGTGCAGACGCCGTCATTCCATTCAGTGCATAATTTGAAACATACGTTTGTAGATTTTTATATGTAGTGGTTGAACAAATATCAGTACAATTACAGCAAGATTTAAGGATTAACGTGAATATGTTGATACATACTCAGAATATGCACCGCATAGAAATGTTGGCCGATGAGGCGGAAAAATTCACAAGCGGCATCTACTTAACAGGATCAGAAGGAAAGACCGACAAGATGGACCGATGACTTAGCTAAGGTGGGTGGAAATATCGGGCCATGTAGAAATAATTAGGAGAGACCTTTCATCAGCACATACTAGGCTGATAATGATGAAACTTCTCGTCTTGAGTGATGTGTAACGATAATTTCATGATTATATCAAGAAACTGAACTGAACTGTTCAGAAAAACTAACAACAAAATTTCTTTCGTCACTGCATTTGTCATAAGCAGGTGTGTCATTTACTATCAGTTGCATGTACTGGTGAACGGGTCCCATAATAACATAGAAAGATTTCGGCAATGAAATATCTAGAGGTCACCCATTGAATTATGTGGAGTAAATGTTTGATAATACGGTCATTGAAAGGTCCAAGCAAATTGGATGAGAACACCAGAGAAACTAATGTGCTACTGGACAGATTATTTTTTTGATCATACAAACTGATTACTTTGTTTTTCGTGCAATATTAAACACACATCTTTTTGTACCGTTGTATCTCTGCAAAGTCAATATGCTTGTTTCGCAAGCTGCCGTTTCGCTGTAAGGAAGGTAGTCTCACAAATCAATCTCCCTATAACAAACGGTTCTTTTATACTTTAATCGGGAAGCTGCACTACAGTAACTCACTGCACCACTCGCTCGTTCGATATTAATCGGGAGCATTACGCGGAGCGGTTACCGGCGAGGCACAAAGGAAAACACAGTCATTACTGCCCGAAGGAACGGCGTAATGTCGCTCGCTATCCGAGTCATTGCGTGAAACTTATTTTTAGATATAATAAGCTATGACATGATATTGTTTATTGAGAGCGAATATCATAATCAGCTCATTAAACGTCCCCACCGAGGGGCACAAGCCTACCCGTATAGAGCGAATATAGAGACAACTTATTGTGTTATCTGTGAATATATTTTACAAACAAATCTGTATTAGATTGCATAACTTGCTTCGGGATTATTTTCTGAAGTTATATTATAAGAGGTGCTTTATGTAATAAGAAATAAGAACTGGGGCTTCCTAGTATTAGTACTGAATGGCTTCTTTATCAATTGAAGATCTTACTAGGCCGTTTCAAGTTAACATTACCCCACCCCCACTTAATGCCTCAACTAACAGTTGGAAGCTTTTAACATCCAGTAGTAAGCCAAAATCTTTAAAAATCAACTGTACCTCTTGTGTGGTGGGTCACTATCCTACGTGGCATAGATAGAATTTGCAACATAAAAATACGTAACCCCTAAAAATTCTCTCTAGTAGAACTCTAGAGTCAAATCTCATCCCACTACACCGAACTTTCGTTTTTTTTTTATCTGATGGGCTTACTCTTGAGCACAGACTATCCTATGGGAAGAGACGTGCTCTAAGATGGAGCGAGCTTGCCCAGAAAAAGCCTATTCACTCGTTTTTTGAATGCCACGAGGTTGTAAGTGGCCGGAAACACAAACGCAGGGAGGTCATTCCATTCCCTAGCAGTACGCATAATGAAAGAAGAGGCAAAACGCTTAGTCCGAATGCGGGGAACGTCAACTACAAACAGATGAAATTTTGCAGTTCGCCTTGATAACCTATGGTGAAAGGGTGACGATGGGATAAGTGCGTGGAGCTCGGAAGAACACTCACCAAAGTAGAGCCTGTAAAAAACTGACAAACATGTTACTTTACGGCGGTGGGATAAGCTTTGCAGTTTAGAATTAACGAGCGCCTTATCGCCAATGAGTTTTCGTCAAGGTCATGAGACTTATGGAATTGTAATAAATGTTGATGTACTCATCTAATAAACTCAGATAACTTTCTGACTGATCTCTATTATCTGATAGTGTTCATCATCTCGAAATAAGTACCCCAATTTCATCTTTTTCACCTACCAAAATAATTAAACTTGTAGTTTTACTCAGTTCCGAGCCGAAGGGTGAGATTGGATTTGAGATCAGTTGTGTCAAATGTTTTAAATGAACTAATAATAATGAAAGTTTATGAAAAACATTTTAAGAATAATTTGAAATGATTATTGAATTATTTTGTAATACATTAGATATCTAGTTCATCAATACATACTCAGATATAAGCAGTTTACTCAGTAAACAATAGAACAAACAAATAATTTATGGTCCGTCCCCTATCGCCATGGAACAAAACGGTACTACACACGCAACAATTATATGGAAACCGACATCGATTAAGCAACCCCTTATCGGGGATCGGGATCGGAATCTGATAGTTTATATAAGTCGGTTGTCCCTCAATCTAATAATGTGGAGGCAAGGGCCCGTGAATGTTGCATGAAGATGTATTGTCCCATCCCGGCCGTGGTCCGACTTTGACAAAATTCCTTGGACGCTCGAACCGACGGACGTTCCCAGACATTTGTTTGGTTAGTGTACAAACAAAGCCGCTCTGTTGCGATGTAACATGTCTGACCTCTAGATTTTATCGTCAAACATTGCATAAATGCTTCTCCATGCAAACATTAAACATTGAATAACGATTCAAGAAATAAAAGCAATATGCGCACTACACTTTATTTACTGTATCTCGCACCGCTGTAATTCAATTGCTACGCTTCAACGTCTACAAGCTTAACACATGAATGTTAATAAAACAAATAGATAAGGGAAACAAAGAAACGTTTCACACTTTAAAAACGTATTATGCAAATTCTCGATAACATACTGTAGTGTACATTGTAGGACTCGAGTGAAAGAATGCAAGAGCGCCAACACACGCATTGTGTCGCCGAAGAAACCTCGGCTGGGTGATACACGTCACAGCGGACTTTGACAAAATTCCGTGAGCGAGCAGGCACTAAACGGGTCGCATTCCTCATGCAAATATGTACGAGTTATAATTTTAAAACTCCTCGCAATATTAAACTTTGAACAAAATGACGACAGTTGAAACTCTGGCTGTTTTTGTACCATTTCCCGTTCGCGTCAAAGAGATATGATAAACCCGAAGCGTTTCCCATTTCTACGTTACGCTGCAGTGTAAATTCTTATACAGACAGTTTCATGTCACATGAATTATGCAGAGTTCCGGTGCAGAGATTTACATCCAGAAAACGTACCGATTCAAACTTATATCCTTGCTTCTCGCTAATGTATAAATATTGTCTTTTCCATTCTAACAGCAGTATTAGAGTGCGTAAGCACGTAGAAGACACATTTCTCGTGAAACAACTTAGATACGAGCAAGTAATAATCTCCGTTTACAGTATATCACAATAACGTTCAGAACTCTTACGACATATTTGTTATAAAGATACCTACAGATAAAATTCATCCAGTTCTTGCATTGAATTAATTAAACGATGTTTTCTTTTATTTAAATTAATAAAATAAATCATAAACATTCCATTGAAAACCTTAGTAAATATAGCAGTTTTACATAAAATAAATTGGCGTGACGACTGCACTTTAGCTATGACTATTACGTTGCATATTCTCTAGCTCTCATAAAATGTGCACTAGCATATTTATTACATAAAGACGCATAATAAGAACACCGAGGTTTAATTACAGGATCTCACCAAACGGCACACACGCCGTAGCATGAAGAATACAAAGCAGTTGGTCGTTGAATTTTATTCTTGCAAAAGCGTTAATTTTATTCGTGTCACGAAGCGAGTGGCGGATTATAATAAAAATACGCAATCATGAGAGAGAAGCAAGTCACGTCTCAGCTCGGAACTAAACCTTCATTTCAGTGTGTGTAGGCATCAACAGGTAAGTGAGTCATTTGTTTTCCGCGTGAATTATTTCTCTTGAGTTAGGTAGTGACGCGAGGTGCAGGGCTATCCGAGGAGCTACTTGAACGCACAAAAACGTCGGTTCATTTTTACCCATCAACAGAGCCAGTCAACGCGAGCTTTTGTTCGCTCTTTAATATTGTGACAGTCGGTTACAAATGGCTTCAACTTTTTTGGTGTAGCAAAGCGAGGATTTCCTGAGTAATTGCCTAGTTTAAAATTAGTTTCAGACTGACCAAGCTTTGTTGTATTTTTTTCCATGAAAATAATGTTTTAAAAATTATACGAAGCCTGTACCTACTGTAAAGGCTGGTTGTTTCATGTATTATTTAAATTTCAGGCTAAATGGGGTCTAGTACTTAAAGCCTACCTAAAAGAAGATAAGTAAGATATAAAACACGGAACTAAATATGCGCATGGTTTACCTGACAAATTATTTTCCTTAAGCTGCGTATATTATCAACCATTTTATTTAATCCTACTTTCACTGAATCACAGTTTAATTTGTGATAGAAAAACCGTTAGAATTTCTAAGGAAATGATTATAACAAGTAAACCGCAAACACGGTAAAACTCAGAAAATTCACGTCACAACAACATTAACCCAAGACGCGAAGTGCGGTCTCTTATGGGAAAGCAAATACAAGTCAGCCCCACACCTGTAGCCAACAACAAAGATTCGCTGAGTAATGCCTGCCGATTTTTCGACTCAGAAATAATTCACTTGTTGATTCTCCCCTGCTTTCCACTTACGGCCCTTTTTATGTATTATTTATTTTAGTTTCAACGCTTTTTGGCACCGTATCCGACGTAGCAGATGCTTTCAATGTTGCTATATAAATATAAAAAACTGAGGCATATTGGCATTCAATTTAAGCTTATAATCTTAACTAATATAAAAAATATCAATAAAGTGCAGAAGACGTAATACCGACTTTTGGATTTAGGAAAAATATACAAGACTATTGCCTGACGTGAATTTATGTATAAAACAAAAGTGAATATATCTGTTTTTACAGTATTTTGTGGGTTTTATGTCAATATTTGTTACTTTTTTAATGTCAAATACTTACGTAATAGTTGAGGTATCAATTTTATTAGTGATTTGCATAATCTTACTACCTTATGTTTATACTAAACAAACAAATTGAACACACTGAGTTACACGTGTAACAACAGTCAGAAATGAAGATTGAACGTTTATGATTGTTTAGTTTTGAGGGAAATTAAATCTGCTAGAACATTTGGAATACCAAATGTTGCCATATTTACGAGAATTTCATAGCAAGTTTTAAAATTAAATAGCTACTGCTAGCACTAGGCTAACACTCAACAGTCGTTTACTTCAAAGCTAACTGCTTCATAAAATTGTGAATAAAGCAACTCATGTTTCAACTCTCAACTATCTCCCGCTCTCATCTTGTTTATATAAAGCGTAAACAGTAAGATAACATTGCAACGAGCTTTATAGATAATCCTTTGAGCATCGTAAATCCGTATAGGAAGCTAAGCCACAATATTTAGAAGCTGCTGGATTTCGGCCGCTTCAGTACCACGGCTTTATAATATTAAATGAAGGAGAAATAATTATGTAACGTGCACTCGGTTCTCGTTTTACAGAAGGATGCCTTGTGACAAATTCCAGGGACATCGGAGCTAAGTAATGGCGGGTAAGTTGCGACATCGCGGCAACTATGTGTCGAAGAATGTGTTTATGGTGCCAAGAATGGAGCTCCTTAGCGGCGAGATTCTTGTTGTTTCTGTTAATTCGGAAGGCAAAACGTGATTTCGACAAAATTTAGCTTTATCCGGTCCGGGATCTTTGTGGGGAATATACTGAATGCGCGTGAAAATATAGTCGAAATGTTAGTGGAATTGCGTTGGCGGAGTAATTCTTCGTTAAGCTATACTAAACCTAATGAAGTGCACAAAACATTGTTTAAACTTAGATCCAAGAAGGCGAGGAAGCCGTTTTTATAAGATCAGGTGATTTAAAATACTTAAAAAGATTTTGCCTGATGAATTCAAACGATATTGACCACATATCACATTAGGGGCAAAATGAGGTATGGTAACAGGTAAGGAGAAGTACCCAGCTAAATTCACAGTTTAAATTGACCAATCACGCTTGTACTTTCATCGTTCCATAACACTCGTGCAGTGTCGAAATAAAAATTAAAGTAGTGAATTACTGAAAATGTATTTATGTTTAATTTTCTATGTGACACGTAACTGGAGTTTGTAGAATAACGTTAGCAGGTGGTGTAGTGGTGGTAGGTGGTATTGCTGTGATCAATGCTGAGACTAACCTTTACCCCACCTAACCAGCACCATGCGGTAAGTTGGAGGGGTTGCGGTAAGCACCATACGCCATTTTTTTCTCTTAAAAGTGTTACCAATAATTCGTAATGACACCAAATAATAGATAACTAATAAATAAACTGATAATTAAAAGTAGCATCGATGATTTCACTAGGTGTTTTTTATATTATTGACCTTTGAAGCTTAAGTACGTACCCCAGTTTGCTACCGTCTCCCCTATCAGTACCATATTGAACCGAAAGCCCACATTACTTATTGTTTCGAATGCTGGCTTTACAACAGTTACTTTTTTATTACAAATAAATCAAAAAACACTAATCTGTGTGAGTAACCTCCGCACACACACACAACCGCCCACAGCATACTCTGAGGCTGTGGTGCAAGACCGATTCGCTCCCACAATCATTTTCAACGACATGACTCAGGCCATCCCCGAGATTTTCAAGAGGTCAACATTTTTCAGAACGAAAATATTGTAACCAATACTAGCGTGAAAAGTGTTTTCTATTTATAGCTTCAAAGCTAAATGATGTACAAGGTACACATCATTTAGTCTTTCAGCTGTTTTTGCTGCGCTGGTGCTACATTCAAACTCATATTCAAACATAATTTTATGCTTCAAGTTTCCCATGTTTTACACAGAACTAAATAAATAGCGCAAAAATAAATTACCAACCAAGAGCCAGATTTTCAAATTAATTCTAATTAAAAGGGTCACTCAGATAAAATGACAATTTTTAAAGAAGATTATAAGACAACGCCACCATTTATTGCTTTCAAATTAGATCGCACATAAAATCATTATTTTTTGAATCGAAATAATAGAACTAGCACATTTCATAGACATATTTCAACCCTCCTACCTGAATGAATTCCAAACAGTCCGTTACGAAAATTCCTCAAATTAATCCCATGAGATAGCGAAACGATTTATTATAAACTTTAGAATTGTAAAAATTCTTTTGCTTTCCGGATTTCATTAATGTTTCACGTTGCGTTTGTTTGTACCAAGGCTTGGTTTAGCTACAAGTGCTGGGGATAACAAAATTGTGCCGTTTACTTTACTGCATTGGTAAAATTAGTGTTAACATGTTTTAATGGGAATGCATTCGAGTAGACTGTCCACCGAATAGTTAGTAGTATTACCCATGGATACTCGTTTCTCCGAAGGAGCTATCAACAAATAATAATATATAGAAAAAAAAACAAACTAAATAACTTCTATTCAACTCGCTATTGCTGTATCTCGGATCTCCGTGCACTGATATCTAGGGCATATCTAAAGTCAGCCGCCAAAGTTAAAGAATAAGATATATCAAGTTTCAAAAACTAACTGGGCAATACGAACGCAACTTGTGCCTTAAGTCACATTATATACAAAGAAAAGAACAAGATTCTCTGCTAGATAACATTATTGGGTTTTTATGAAAAGGGAGCGTCGGTGGCTCAATGGTGTGGACTGTTGCCCTCACCGGGAGGGCTGAGGTTCAAATCCCGCCACGTACCAATGTGTTTTCGAATATGTACGTTATCCGACGCCCTTACGGTGACGGTATTTGGGTTTTTTAAGGTCAATGACGTTTCATTATAAACAACTTAGTATCGATGTTTTCGACAGTATACATTGTTTTATAGAGTGTCTTTCATTCTGTACAGTTGATTTACATGATTTGATCTGTGGCATAGTAGTTTCGATGAAAAAAATATAGAGCAGGTATTTCGATACGACATTCCACTTGTATTACGAAAAAATCATTACAGCGGCCTGGAATGCTTAAAGTAATTATTCAATATACATTTTGACACTGATACAGTAAGGCCATTATACAAAGTAATACGTATGACATTTTATCTTTCATCAACATAACTGTTTACATGAGCGCGCAAAAACTTCATCCCCGATAATAATAATTCGTCCGTCTTTGCGATCTATCGCCCAGATGGGCCAAAGTTCTCAGCTGTAAACATTTCGCAAACGCGACTTTAATCCCCGCCATAAAAGTAATCCTCTCATAAAGTTACGCGACGATGGACAACATAAGGGTAGGGATTTACTCTCACAAAGATTTCCAAGTAATTAAGATAAAATACCACGAGTTTTTTGTATGTAACTCGAGCCGTTGGCTCTCACTCGTTTTTCAACGCGCATATCGAGTTAATCCTTAAGTATGCAATAAAGCTGCTAAAGTATTTGTTCCAAGCGAAATTACCCATATTGAAAATACCCTCCGGCGCTAACAGCGGGCCAAAGGCTTATTTAAACGTGCCCATACATTATACGGCCATACTCAAATTGTATATAATACGAGTAAACGAATTTATAAATAAAACGTGCATAGTATTAATACCATACAAAATGTATTTAGAGGTGGAGGGTTGATAACTTGTTATACAGGATCCGTCCTAGTGCAGGTGTCAACCTACCATAAAATTAACTGTCAACAAATTGTTAACGTGTAACCTTCTTTGTATGTGGTAAGGAATAAATGATTATTATTATTATTATTACCAACTATATTTGCAATTTATTAATACATAATTGGGGGCTACCACGAGTGAATTTGCCCACGGAGACACTAGTGTCGCGTGAAGTCCAAGAACATTTAATTCACTTAGGTTTCATCGGTTTTCGTGATAAAAACTAAATATTTCTTAATTTTCCTATTAAAAAGTGATCTCCTTTCATAAAATGATAGCAAATATGGATCATTTGGCAAAAAATTGATAGATTTAAAATTATATTACGAATGCTATTTGATAAGGGGAAGTTAAATATAAATTATAAGTTTATTTCAGAAGTTCGTCGATATGACATGTATGTTATGTTTACCACGCATCAAATGCAAAGTCAATTTATCTTCATATACAAAGAGATATTGCATTATCCCAAAATCTGAATGTGTCTAAATGAGAATTTGAATCGATAAAAAGGGTTTGGGGCAAAAAATCCGCTCGTCCATCACGGCCTCTGTCAACAGGGGCCATCGTCAATGCCGCAAAAACAATTAGTAGGTCAATATTTATTTGATTGCCTTAACCGGCCTATGTGAATGATGACCCACTGAACGGTATTTATTTATGTTTAAACTGAATAAAACGCCTTCGGAAGAATGATTATCCCGGCCTGTTCATTAATGCCGATCGATCTTATCACTGGTCCAAAACTAGGTGTTAGGTTACGCACAGAATTATATGTGTTTCATCATACTGTTGAGCTTAGTATTTATCACACGAAATTTGAAATGTTCCTATTTTTAGTTAGTTATCTAACTATAACGTCTATAGCTCAACTAAGGCTCCAACGATTTATTTTTCAGAGTAACAATTATTAAAATATACGTTATGTGTTTTTCTGAATATTGAGACCACGTTTTGGCATGCATTTCGTAGAACTACCTCCGGCCTGAAAAATTGATGACTTGCGAAAGGTCGCTGGTGGAGGCTATATAAGAAAAGCGGAGGACCGGGATATCTTGCGCAGAATATGGGAGGCCTATGTCCAGCAGTGAACTGCGACATATTGTTTAATAATTAAATACTTATTACGAGTATTGTTACTTTTTTTGGTTGTACTCGCGAGTCCTTAAAAAAATTAACAGTTTTTTGCTTTTAAATATTGAAGTTCACTTTGACTTTTTTATAGTCTACATACTAAGAAATCTGAAGAACGAAATCTGGCAAAGACTTTCCTTGATGACTTCCAGGAGGAACGTTTCTAGGAAACCAGTGTCAGGCGCTTTAAAGCGTCATTGGCGGTCAAAGGGTAAAAATACAGTCCAGCAGTGGACATTTAGCGTAATGGGTTATGAAGAGGAAAAAAGGAATATGTTATGTTCTTTGTGTTTTTACAATTTATCACAAGTGCTGTACGTTATTATTTTATAATGTACTATATTCACAAACAATTTGTTTTCCCAGGCAAATAAATACCTAACTACGAGTATAATAAGAATAATCCAATACGAAAAACATTCTCAAATGGGCTTTCTAAAAAAAATGGCTTATTATTAGTGGATAAGTGATCTGATACTCATACCAATCACTTATTTACGTTGTTTCAAGTACCAACACTTGAGACGTCTTAATTTCTGACATGTCTTATTAACCTGGCAGAAAGAAAGCTGAATTTTGTCATTCTCCACGAATTCATTTCGTTTTCCAATCTAAAATTCATTTGCTATTACTCTAATCCAGCTGAGATTTCAATTCTAAAAAAGACAAGTCTTTTTTATTTTTAATACCCGACGATATCTTTCTTTCAATTTCAGAACAAGATTATTACACGAAAATCTCACTTGATTCCCGCGCAAATGACTTGACGCTTAGCCAAATGTCTTTGTAAGCGTGCAAAGTAAATAAAAGCTACCTAGTCTTTTAACGCTCCTGCTTTTCTTTTTACTTTACTACTCCAAAAATAAGACGAAAAACGTTCCCACATGAATATGATTATAATAATATTAATTAAATTTAAACGTTAACACTATGTATTTACATCTAGTAAGTTTTGAGCGTTTTTTGTAAAATTGCAATAGCTTTATAAAAACTTATTATACCTAGGTCTAGCTTGTATTGCACATATTAAAATATAAACGCCATCAGAGTAAATATATTTTAGAAAGATTGTAAACAAATACTCAATTACTAAAACAATTTGGACTCTATTTGTTACTTATGAAGTTTAGATCAGTCCTATCTAATGAAACAAGGACCCCGGCCTTTAATTTCAGAGCTTTTGAAAAGTAAAGTGCCGAATATTTAAATTGAGTTATCTTTTAAATAAAGTGCGAATCCGACCCTTACAGAACGCTGAAACAATGCCAACAAAGCACAGGTGCGACTTGAAAATGTAAACAGTTGTCAGAAGGTAGCATTTGGAAAGTTGTCTGTGCCGCATGAAGATGTCGCGGTGACATTCCGCACAGCTCCCCCCGTACCCCCCACTTTGGCAAGCATGTGCATTCCGCGGAGGAGACGACAAAATTCCAACGACGACCTGCTCTCCACAAAGGTAAATAACTTAATAAGTGTCACTGCTCAGTATTTACGGGAATGTTAAACGCAGACTTAAATAGAATTTCCTAAATTTTAATAGGAGTATTTTGCTCTTACAGTCTTGGAAAACATACATTTAATTAGCGAGGTTAAAAAGTATCTGTCAGCCTGAAAACTGCCACTGTTTATTGACCTGTGGTGTTTTCTGTGATGTAATTGCGACTAGATTTAGATTTCAAAGCTAAGTTCTATACAAACATTGATATTTTTATCACAGGCGTATAAGACAATGAATTTAATTTACTAAACTATATTAGAGAAACCCATCCATTTAAAATAAGTTACAATTTAATAGGTCCTACTTTTGGACCTAAGTGCTTCGGTGAAAGAGTGTTATGACAGTTACTTAGTTAATTATAGTTTGTGTCTTCTATATGGGTCTCAGATATAACGAAAGCATAACTTTTTCCGGAAAATAATTTCTTAGCGTGACAGCACAAACGTAGAAAATGGAAAAAAGATACACTCAATTAATTTTATTATTATAGTTATTAGCCTTTGGTTAGGTTACTTCGAACATTTACACAGTTAATCATAATTACTTGTATGCTTCTATGGTCGTTAAGAGTGTATATGCCTTAGTCGTCCATGCGGGCATAGCGCAGATTGGCCGACTTCATGTACAACCTTTGAATATCTTCGAAGGTCTGCGCTGGTTTCCTCACGATGTTTTCTTTCACCTTTTTTCCGGATTGACTTATCGCGTTTGGCTGCACGTATTCTTTCATCGCAAGAGCGTCGCAACGTACAAAACATACATAATTATAATTTCGAAAAGACGTTGGTACGTAGCGGGATTTGAACCTTCATCCTCCAGACCGGAAGGCAACAGTGCATACCAATGAGCCACCGACGCCTAATTAATGTAACTATCATCTAACATATAGTAATACTGAAGTCTTTCGTACTGAAGCGCAGTAAACTAGTACGAAGCAATGCTTCCTAATTAAGTCAAGGCGTACTCTAGCCACGCAAGAACAACTTGCGGTTCTAAACTCGTAGCAGATTCGCTGTGAACATTAAAGCTCAACATAAACAAAGCCACACTAGGCATAAACTCAACAAAAACTCTTCAAAAGACATCTAATTAGACAAATTTTAGAGGCAGTAGGCGGACTGCGGTTGGTCTAGATCTCAGTGATTTTGTAGCAAACGAGCAAACTTTAATTGGCCGCAGAGCCAACCAACGCGAATGAAGACCGTCGTCTTGAAATGTTTCAGTCAGATTAGATGCGATCGCGGCGTGTAAACTTTGATGTGACACATTTATACTACTGAAACACTATACTAAATAAAACGTGAACTGAAACACTATACTAAATAAAACGTGAATCCAAAGCAAAATAAAAAGGTAAAAAGAAAAATTACACTTTATAGATACATGTGAAACATAGAAGATTATTTTCGATCGGTTGATATTAACGACTAATATCCTTAGATTGTTGCCGGGACCGACGGCTTAGCGTGCACTCCGAAGCACAGACTAATCATTATTTTTGGTCAATTAGCAATGTCATAGACAAAGTGGGACAAAATCATTCAAAGTGAATTATTTTACGCAGTCTCCGAGATGGGATCGAATCCACGACGCCCAGATCACGCAGCGTTTTTAACTAAAGCTTATATTCACGGCAAATATGACATTAATAATTATTACTATACAATAATTAATTTGTTGTTCGTATATGTATGAAATGTCACATATTTTTTTTTGTAATTATATGGTATCTGTAATTATACGCTTCGCTATTATTTGCTGGTGCATTTAAGTCATTATTTGACCCATTGAACTCCGGGAATCCAGCCACAATAGAAATTTTATTGTATCTGGCGCCTTGAGACGTCATTGGCGGTCAAATATTTAAACTTAGGAAATTCCTTAGGAAGTCTAAGGAGACCTATTCTTAAAATATTAATTATACTCTTGAAAATATGAAAAAATAAAGTTAGAAACAGTCTAACTTCACGTCTCAAACAACAGCTTTCGTATTGGTTTTGCTTTTAATATATTAGTAATATTTTTTGTTCGTTTACCTTTTGTCCGTTTTTTCATTGTAAGTGCAGGGATTGTAATTCTACGTGCCATGAAATAGCTTGAGTTAGAATTCCAGCGCTTAAAAGTATTATTGCAATGTTTACCAGGATGTTAAGGCACAAATCGCTAGAGCTTTGTAATTATCCTACACCGCCCCGAAGAGATATTGTTAATGACGTATTGTCACTCACACACCCTGCGTACATGCAGCTTGCGTCGTGACAGAAACTCGCTCGCAATTATAATAGTCTTCCCAGAGTTACTTGCCTATATACAGTATAAATACGCTTTATTAATTAAAAGTTGTATTAGGACATGAATGAGCTAATGCAATCAACAAAAACAATAAACCAAACTAAATTAGGGCTCACCTACATAAAAATAAAGGACTTGATTAATATTCAAATCATGTTTATCACTAAAAGCTTTGAAAACAGCTTAGGAGCGTTGATTCGCAACAAACGTTTAATGTGTTGGTTAGATTTTACCTGATAATAAACTCGGGTATTAGTGAACTCGTGACCTTGAAGTGTTTATATTAATTCTCTGATATAAATATAATTTAAATATCCACTACATTCACACATCTTCATATAGACTCAACATAAGCGTGGAGCTTGTAGTATGGAAAGTAAACAATGGATAAGCATACTTGTATACTATTTATTTACATAATAAAATTACCTATTTAGTTCTATACATAAAAACACCTAAACCATTATGACCATACATGTTCATGTACACAAATGTTTGTAGGTACTGTTCAGGGAATGAACCAGGATCTCTTGGTGTAATAGCCAATGCCTCAACGATTACACCAAATGGGTTGTCAAATTATCTGACTGCTTTCAATATATAAATAATAATACATAGTTACTAAGGTAGATCAAAGGTGGTACCTTACCTAGTTTACTCAGAGCAGATTATGACTTCCATGGCAAATATTTTAATATTTGGTTTATTCAAATAAATCTTCAAAGGTGTCCTCTATTTAGAAATCTGAGACAATATTACCTGCTGATAGCGCAAGGTAATGCAAAAAATATTTTTCCTTGACTCCAGAACGCCCATTCTGAATAGGCAGATGACTTGGTAAAATTAAATTAAAACGGAAAACCAACTACCTACCAACATTACATTACATTTGGGTGTATCGCATCGTCCCCGGTTACGATCAGAAAAGAGGTTAAGGATTGTAATTTTGTGAACTTACTAACACAGGCATCTATTAAGGAATTAAACTTGAAAATCAAACTGCTTGGTTTTATTGTAAATGCCGCGTCATTTAATAAACTTGTGTCATAAATAGACTTCTTAAAATTTGATCTTTTTTTTTATTTTAACCATAATACTATAACCACTGTTTTTAATAATGGCTAGTAGTATATTTGGTACAGGATTTAATATACAGCATAGGCTGACAAAAATGTTTAGTTAGTCCTAGACGGTCTATTACCCAAAGAGACATCAATAAAAGTAAGAAGCTATCTTACTTCGCGTCCAATGCTTTCACTGAATTCGACTGGTAAATTCGACCAACTATTAAGCGCAATTGACTCATAAATTCGAATGTCCTCGTAAATAATGCTCGGTGAACTTGCCAGACTTTTTTATTTTTATCCCGCTCAACGGGACACTGGTTAATGAGATTGTCCCGCGGCTCATGCCGTGACGTAAGAAACGGCTGCCAATTTTGTGTACTCGAAACGAGCATCAACTTGTTAAGTTGAAACCGATTAACATGCAAAACAACTACGTGTGGGACCCATATATATTGTAGTGGTGTGACGCGCTCTCCACACATATAGATAGTTGTAAGTTATATATAAGCGTAGTCATAAGCAATTTGATTCATTATCAATACATCGTTTTTCCACAAGTTCTTTTATTACATCAACTAGTCACAACCTTACAATATAATGATGATCTCGTTAATGACATAGCCCAGACATAATAAAAAAATGTAATGGTTTAGAAATCTCACTAACACCGAGTTCATCAATAAAGTTTTAAATACTAGGATACGCAAAATACAACAAAATTATTTAAAGCTAATATTCTTAAATTAAAAAACAATCTTATCTATGTACATAAAATAAGACTGGAGTGTTTGTTTGTAATTTTGAATAACCGTTTTTTTCTTCATGCTTATGAATAAAACATTATGGAACATACATCAAACAAAAATTTTTTTTCTTTACAGGTAGATGAGTCCCTGCTATGGTAAGACTTAGACTACTTTCGTAAACACCTTTTTATTTAAATAAAGTAATAGTCTTCCGTGGATATAAAATAAAAATTGGATACAATCTAAATTATTAAAAATGTTTCCTAATAAACAAATCGAAAAATAAAAAGAGCAATGATTTGCTTAAATACTTTAAATTCGTCACTTTTTACCTAAAAGGTGTTTTTAGTTTATTATCGCATTCTGTAAGTCATCGATAGCTTTTACGGAGCCATTAGGCAGGTGGCGAGCAGAGAGCCAAGAGCTACAAAACTAATTATAGAGGAATACACAAGCGTCTCACAGAGCTTTGCCAGAACAGGCAAAGTATTCCTTTGTCCTTGTCGTAAAGCATCCAACGAAACGTTACGGACCTTAGAAGAATTCCAATCCACCAACATTCAGTTTGAACTGTATTTTGTTTACGGCCGATTTTGCTGCCAGTACATACAGTACCAGGCTATAATGTCAGGCTGCCATGCAATGAACTGCATCATTGATACTCATCGCTTCAATTACTGGTTCATGCATGGAGCGCTAAATGCGGGTTCGTGTCACATACACAGTTATAATTTTGAGAGACCCAAATAAGCCGTCTGATGCTCTATAGATTAGCGCCCAAATGCCCGGTTGATGTCGTTTCCATTAGATAGATGCACATCACCGATTTCCTTACATCAATAAGGGTAGAAGATTCGCCCTACACGCCTATGATTTTGGAGGCATTATATGCAATGATAAATGTGTTTAGATCCGTATGCAACTTTCAATAAAAATATGATTAGAAAGATATGAAAAGATATTTTGATACGATGCTGATGTAATAAAGGAAATGATAGGCTATTTATATTTTAGAAAAATCAAGCAATGATTTAGGCGTGACAGTCGCGCGTCGCGTGAGCTGCCCGCTTTTAGGTTTTGATTTACTGAGTGAGAATATAATCTTATATCGCGGTAATACCACGGGGACATAACTTCAAAACTAAAAGTAGCCTGAATTTTCCCTTATTACATCAGCAATCTGCCTAGAAAATTCCGTTGAAATCTGTTCAGCCATTTCAGAGATTTCCAGGAAAACCATATAGCAGACAAAAATAATAAAAAATAGTTCTTTTAGCGCAGTTGTAGTTTATTATATATCTTTACTTCCATAACAGATGGACTCTTTGAGTGTAATGATCATTTGAATTTGGCAGCATTAGTCTAGTGTTTGTTTTATGACGTAATATGTACCTCGATGGTAGGTCCTGTCTATTAGTAAAATATGCGGATATTTTTTAACAAACTTACACATTTCTAAAATGTAATACATGGAATGTTTAGGATTCTTCTACTTTAAAATGTACATACATATGTATGAAGTGAAACTGCTATTTCAATATTACACACTCAAATTTTATTGATATGTATAGATTATAGATATAATGATCGAAACCGATTTGAGTACGATGTTTATAATTCAGATTGAGTTAAACATGCAGAATGCTACCTAATACAATTTGATAAAGCGGTGACTGGTGAGTTGGAAACAGGGTAGCACTGTGGCCGGATTTCATTGGTTTACGTTACGCCGTACATGCAATTTCAAGCGTTTTGCAAACGTCACGTCGTCTCTTTCACAGTGAAATCTAAAACACAATTCTCTGGACGCTACTGTTGCTTCAATCTGGACAGTACAACCAAATTACGGATGCTGGATGTCAGCATTTTACTGAATCCTACAGTGGATGACATAATTTGAGGATATATCAATAAATTGTTTAACTTTAATTGTTAATAATGAAAACAAAAGGATTTACATTGTAAAATGTTTACAACTGTTTCTACATATACATATGTAACCGGAAAATAACAAGAAGCGCAAATTGAATTAATTTTATAGGAAATGATGAACTTTAGTAGGATTCGACACCAGGTAAATTGTATTATTTGCGCTTTCATTTTCGTAAATTGATCAACTTACCGAAATCACCCGTTTAGTAATAGAGTGAAAGTCCTACGAAAGCGGATGGTGACCGGCACACTCTGCGGTGGAGAAAGCAAATCTTTAGTGGGATTTTTTTTCGCAGCTGGCGGTTTACAGGAATAAAACTGATCCCACCGAAAATCTTGCCATACTCTGTAAGTTAAATGGCTGAGCCACGAATTCGTTAGGACATCTAAAAAATTTATTAACTCAGGATGTGAACAACAGGCACTGTGTGCGCCTTGTTTTCTCCACTGGCGCGTCTAGTTCGCCTCTCACTTGAGACTGGTATCGTTACTAGGTCATGGAAGCTTGCAAATATCTAACCAGTGTCAAAGAAGGGTAGTCATGCTCACCCTGCTAATTACTATCTTGGTCAACTCTATAATGTGTAAGATATCGGAGCGTGCACTGAACATAAAGCTCCTGGCCTATCTTGAAGATGACGATCTGCTAAGTGATCGTCAATATGGATTCTGCAAAGGACCATCAACTGGGGATCATGTTATATATGCGACGCATAATCATCATCAGATATTTTCCCGGTGCAGGAGCTAGTGAGGATGATATTCAGTCTGGAAAAGTGGCCTTGTTTACATAAGCGTTTATACTCTGCTCTCAAGGTAGTCTCTGAACGGGTTGATGCCAATTTAGTATTGTTCAACACATCTAAAACGCAAGCGTGTCTATTCTCAGCTAAGCGGAACCCATTCCATGTAATTCCAACTTTCCAGCATGTTTCTGGTCCTATATCCGATGGTCTAGATCTCCTTGAAGTCCACTTATCGCCACATCTCAAGGACAGTATATTGAGTTGAGCAAAAAAATATTTTTATCCGCAGCAGCAGCTCCAGCGACTGTTGCCACCTTTGGGATGGTTCAGCGAAATATCAGTTGGCTGTTTTGACTCAGTATAGAAGCGTGTTGGGAAAATTATTGGTGTCCCAGCTCTATCTGATGCTAAGCTGCACAGTCTCGAGTACAGACGTTGGGTAGATCATCTGTGGGTTTTACAGACTATATTATGGTGAGTGTATGAAGGAATTACACGATCTAGTTCCCACTACCCCATTCCGTCATGCGGGCGTCACGAGGGCGGGCGCTCCACCTTTATGTCGTGAATTTTGTATTCATCCGAATCAAACGTTTTGGTTAAACATTTATGATGTGTACGGAAAAAGAGTGGAACTGTTAGTCTGCTAGCGTTTTCCCTGATCACTATAACCTGGACATCTTCAAGGCAAGGGTGAACAGGTTGTTATAGATAGGTATGATCCATCTTCAGCCGCATCATCACTTTACATCAGGTAAGATGGTCTCATTTAGTAAAAAGTAAAAAAATAAAAAACCTTTAAGTATATAAACGTATTCAGAAGTTCACATTGCGTAGAGATTAACTACGAAGCTACTCAACCTGTTACACCATTTCAATGGATGGTTCGCGAACAATTTCCCCAATTTAATGTACTGATCAAGCTAATTATCTATATAAAAATAAATGCAGTCGCTGACCGTACGAGAAACCGCAAAGCCCACTATGGCGTAACCATTAACGTCAATACAATGCATGTAAGCAATAAGCTTTATATCAACATTGAACACTGTTGTGTGCAATTCAACCGATATTATAACATCACTGCGCCATTTACACGGCAGTTCCATTTAATTAGAGCATCAATTGCTTATCAATAATGAACAGCAATT
>PQWD01008355.1:0-44601 GCA_019425675.1 Leucinodes orbonalis | reverse complement strand
ACTACGGGGAGAGATTTGACTTAATCAGGAAAACGTTTTTAAAGGAAACTGGTAGAGTAACTAAAATATTTATAACTAATAATCGATTTAAAAGTGAAGTTCATCTACGTTAATATTACAACTTTAAAAATGTTAACAACAACAACTAAATTTATTTAAATTATAAAAGCTTCAAATAAAATAATTTAGTTTAAATATAAAACATTTATTTAAATTATAAAAGTTTCAAATATAAAATAATTTAGAGCTTTACTTACGCTTTAACGTGATTTCGTGAATATCACAAAATAATTCAGAATGAGTCGCTTATTTGTCATTCAATATTTACTCCTACATTTCAAATTGATGTCTTATTAAATATTTTCCGATCAATATTTAAAAATTTGCCGTGTGGTAGGTGAACTACGAGTGGCATATAATTGACACCAACACCAACTTCTACAGGTGCAGAAAAAATCGTATCGGGGCGGCAACATTGAGCAAAATATCTTTAGCAGCGCTCCTTCATTAAAACTTGGGTATCATTTATATATAATATTAATGTGGTAATGATGTTTTCCCCGACGAGTTAACCGGCGCCAAGCTCGGTAATATTAGCAATATTCTTCATTATCATGGAGGATTTCCTAAATTCTGCATTAGATTGTCATGTGCTACAAAATGTTACAGGCAGTAGGTACTCATACTAATGTCAAAGACAGCAAATCGCAATCGAACTCATCAAAGTGGACTTATAAAAGCATATTAAAGATAAAAGACATTCAAAGAGTCTTTCCAAAGTCAGTTGAACGTGTATGCTATCAAAGTAGCACCAAAAGCGTACATAATCGATTATGTTCTAAAGCATCATTTGTACAGACCTACAATGAACAGGCAACGATTAGTATCTGCCATTTGAATGCGGCCAACCGATGAACACGCCGATTTGGTTTTCAGCATTCGGTATTCGGTGATTAGGGACGTAAATCGGGGAGGGTTCTGTATAAAAAGGGTCACACTAAACGTCCCATACTGTGACATCAAAACGATTAATGGCACCGAGCGGGCTTCTGGAACGCCGAATATTTTCGTCCAATTCGCCTAATGTGGAGTATGGATTTAATAAAAAAAATTGCATTATAACCGACCTTTTTGTGTCAATTATTTAAGTGGTATAAAAAAAATTTTTAGTTAAAATGATTCCATAATATTTTACTTACAGAGCTATGAAATAAATAACCGTTTTATTATTATATTGAACATAAAATAATGAATAAAGCTACTTTAGTCTGATATACTTTCGTTTAGTGATAATCTTATCTGTATATTGTTTGTTCACATAGAGAATGAGATATCTACAGTGATTGGTTTCTTCAAAAGTCAAAAGGACGCAACTGTTGTGTTGTAAATTAAAAGTTCAGCTACACTCTAAATAATTCCACTCACTTTGCTAAAAATTATAAGGAGCTCACTGGTCAATGAAACTATATCAATTATAATACAACAACTGTAGCAATATTAAGCACATACATCATTATCATTTAATATTGTACCATTAATTTACCTCTATCAATTATCCATACACTCAAAGTCAATACATTACCCAAATTCCTATCAGTACACGCGTAACGTGTTTAATTTTCCGTTCGCGACCACATGAAAATTGTTAGCGATCATTGATTCGTGGGCACACTTGTTAGACCTCAATGAGTTGTTCAATGCATCCAAATCAAATCAAACGTTGGCAAACACGTATTCCAACTGAGAGTATCAATTTTATTATACCAACTAATCACCTTTGCGGTTACATGCAAATTTTCTTGGTTTTATGGTAGGTGTTTTTGCGATGGAATTGAGTTGTGTTTTTCTAGATACAACTTTATACATCTTTGATTATAGTTAAAAGAGAGTTTTCTATATTTATATAAATACAAACTTGCCAGCGGCGAGTGCGAGTGCGCACTTAATTCAAGATAGCACGGTTCCTCTTTTTCTGGTTTCATAACCAAGAAACCTGAACGTTGTTTTACGCTGTTGTAGATGATGTTATAAGCATTTTCATGTTTTATGCTGTTCATGTTTTACGCTGTTGTAGATGATGTTATAAGCATTTTCATCGATTTTTGACTTCCTACCTGAAAAACCCAAGAGTCCCAGTTTTGGCTTTCGAAGAGGGATCTTTAAAGGCTTTGGGAGACCATTTTCGAAAAATATGATTTTATATTTGTTAATGATTTGTCATTCGAACTATTTGTAGTTACCTTACCAACTTTTAGCATTTTAACACACTTTTATTAGCTTCACTTGTATCTATTTGAAAAATCTTGGAATCTTAATTTGACCCACTTTTCGGTATTCGATTAGGATGAAATTTTACACACGCTCTGAGTTTTGATCACAATACAAGACTAGCTAAGAAACGTTATTACAAATCCAATATGGCGGCCTCCCTAAGATGAGAGACTGGCTGTTTGAAATCTACCCCCATGATATGGGTTTCAAATGAGGGGGTCTGCTTTAAGGTATACTAAAAAAAATGTGTCACGTGACTTAAATCCAATATGCTATTTGAAATGCACCCCCATGATATGAGTATCAAATAAAAGGGTTTGCTCTCATTAAATAAGTAAGTAGTAAATTATTTTTTTCTTATAAGAAGGCTAATAATAATAAGACTAATGCGCCATACTAACTTCAACAAAATGTAATTATATGCCAAAGCCTGTGCCACTTCCCATCCCTTCAAATATCTCTACTTAAAAAATCATGTCTATTCCTCGTGAAAGACGAACAAACAGACCTTCACATTTATAATATTAGCATAGATTAACTTTATGTTAACTGCCTTTACAACATTCAATCAACCGTTGCCAAATTAGGAAACCCGCGTCCGAGAATTCTAGGCCCGCATCTATTAATTCCTATGTGCAGCCAACTGGCTTGTCGGCTTTGGATCTGGCTTGTTCCGATCCAGGACTGTGTTAATAACCGTCAAGGAACGTAGCCTGTACAGTTTTATTACGTAATAACAATATACTGACGTAGTAGTGCATGCACAAATATTCTTATGTTTTCTATAATTATTTTTTGTATTTCTCTTACTAAGTAGTCTCTACTACGATACAGTATTATCGCGAGGGCTTTTGATTGTTCTTTGATCGATTTTTTATGTGCCTGCAAATCAAATGACTTTATTTTTTTTATGGTAACAATTATTAATGTGGTATTTTTATATGAAAACACCGTTATCCTATAGGCTCATAATTATTTATCTTAATTGCACAGAAAATAAAAACAAATGGAGGAATAATACCCAGTATTATTATATATATATACCTTGTATTTGACAAGGCAGTCTTATAGCTATAGAGGAATATCTTCTAAAAAACCTCAATGAGAGGTATAAAGTAAACATCTCTTCTTTCTTTTCTTTCTTTAAATTAATAATGTAAGGAAAATATTTTGACTTTGTTACATATTTTCGAAAATGATAAGTAGGTATGTTAATCATTAGATAGAAATTAAGTGGACGAAGGACGAATACGTAACATAAAACGAGTTTCATCATTATAATCATCGGGAGCATTCGGTATCCGATGGCCAATGGAGCGTAAAGTTTTTGAGTGTGGTCTACGTAATCCTTAAATTCGATTACCTTATTTATCTTAATGAAAGGAAATGCGTCAATAGGTACTCTTAAAAATCTTCCAAATTAAACAAAACAGAGATACATAGCACCCAACATATAAAAGGCCCTCGAATTTGTTAGATTTTTTAAGTGCATTGTGATGCATTTGTCTAAATGTATTTCATCATCATCATCAGCTCATTATACGTCCCCACTAAAGGTTGTATAGGTCTTAGTCATCCACTCGGGCCCAGTGCGGATTGGTCGACTTCACACAAACTTTTAAATTTGCAGGCGTGTGCAGGTTTCCTTACGATGTTTTCCTTCACTTTAAGAGCATCGGAAAAACGAACGTATTATTTCAAAAATCAAAAAGACATACGTGGCGGGATTTGAACCTGCACCCTCCAGATCGAAAGGCAACACTCCACACCCAGGAGCCACGAATGCTCACAAATGTTAAGTTAGGTTCTAAAAATTTAATTGGAATCATTTTATTTTTATCTGTGGAGTGATATCCCTAACGGACTTTAAACTTAAATAGCATTTAAAAAGCCGAATATGTATATTCAGTCTTCTTAATCATACGAGATTTAAAAATAAAAGTATAGGGTGCAAAAAGTGTATATGCTATGCTTAAATTTTACTTCACAAATGCATATCTCACAGAGCTGTGACTGATCTTGAATATACAGCAAAGCAATTACTTCAAGAACATATAGAAACTCAAATGCAAAACGCCGCCAGACCTGGTTACATTTCACCTTACTGAAGGTATTCACGTGATTATAAAATCATATGCTTACAAATCACAGTTATTTAACTGGAATCCTGTCGTTAAAGGAGAATTTTACTGCGCGACTAAATTGCGAGTGCATTGCATTATGTCAACCTGTCTTTTGTAGACAGACCTTGAATTGTTAGACGTTGGTATTTAATCTATAAACAACATTTTATTTTAATCTGAAATCAATTGTCCCTTCATGCGTTGAATGCTAGGAAATTCTTCTTCTTCTTAGTGAAGGACTAATGGATGACATTGATTTAAAGATACTTATATAAGGCTCACCGACGTATCTGATATTTTTTTGTGCAGGGATTGGACAATTGCCTTGCCATGTCAGCCACACAAATGAGACTTAGAAGTCAAGTCAGGAGTCTTTCTAGTTTGGATTGTTCCCATGACAATAAAAGGAAAAATGAGTCCTTGTCTGAGTGGCCAAAGATTCACTACGGGCCTCGTTCCTATACTAAAAATATTTTTGTATATTTCTTATTTATAATAATAAATTATTATTTCATTTAAAAAATTACAAGTTTACAAAATCAGTCCCCTTTTAAGCTAATAAAGTTTATTGTTTTCATCCTAAATATTGATAAAGTTTAAAGTATTTGACCACAAACCATTAAGATTTATTCAAAATTCTAATAATACAACATTTTAACACAATGAACAACTTAAAGAAAATGCAATTCTCAAATTCCTAATTGTTTTTTTTTATTGAAATAAACTCAGAAATTGCAAAATCTATTGCCAAATACGTATTCGGCTCAACCCGTATAACTATAGCAAATATTCAGAGACAATCGAAAAGTTCCTTGCATAAATATAATCTTTGATTTATTTTCAAAAACCTTAAAAATAAAATGCGCATCGCACCAGTGAAACGGATCTAAGTTGTAATGGATTTTATTTCATCGTGCGCGGATACAGCTAAATCTTTGGTCGTCGTAAACAACTCGGACGAACTCGATTTCATTTTTGCAGTAAATCCAAACCGATGCGATGTGGCGGACGTTGTCCTTTCCAATTCATCGTGGAACGTTTGTCATGCGTTAGGCTTTGTTCATATAAACGAGAATTGAAGCCAATACACAACTCGCAGTGTTCACACTCAAACAAACTGCTTTCATTGTCTTTCGTGTGCTGATTTGTGTACTTTCCATCTAAATCTTTATCTGTGCCGTTCAGGCTATATTTTAATTTTGTATTTTATATTAGTTTATACAAAAGTCAGTCTCGTCCAGTGTCTGATATAAAGATTCAATTTACTAAAGGTACACCTGACACAAAGTTAAAATAATTCGCTTATGGACCACAAAGAAAAATTAAACTCTATACGACTTACAAAAATGTTGTTCACCAACGCACTACAATATGTTCAACTTACGCTCTATTTTGTTATAATTATGAACAGCATTTTTTAAATCGTTATTTTATATCAACATTATATTCTTGAATATATTTTGACCTATATGTAGCTTACTTGGTTACAATAATTAATTACTGAATTAATGACTAAGAACACACTATATTTAATGAGTTAAGTATAGTGTGTGTAGTATTAAATAATAAAACAATAAGCTAACCCAGCTTGCTATTAAAATTAGACATTACAATGATTATCTCACTATTAAACCCCTTACGAGTACTTAATCATTGATACATACAAAACACAACTTGATTGAGATTTATAACCAAACCGAATGGCTAATCAATTATTTACCCTATACAATTCTTTGTTTACCAGCTATATGATGCCCAAGTAGGATGGAACCGTCGCCTTTGTCACGCAGAGCTCCGCAGCCGACTGTGTCAAATGAAAATTAATAACAGTCCCGACATAGGCACATCCGCTGTGATTGACTGCGAGCGACCTCATTTTTTATTTCCCTTTATAAGGAAAATTGGTGCCCAGAGCTCGTTGGCTAACATTTTTTATTTATTTAACAAAATCTGTAGCCATTATGCCATATTTCGATTTCTTTTTTTTATATCACATAGTGTACAGGACGCTCACCTGATGGTATGTGATACGCCTGACCATCGCGGCATTAGATGAGACCAACAACTGATAGACAGTTACTATTCTCCATCAATGCCGCACTGCGCTCGTCACAACAATTGAGGTCTCTTATTCCAGGTAATTTTAATAGCCTTTTACTTTTCCTTTAATTTCATGTTAAATAAAATTAAAGGATATATTTTTTTTATATTGATAGGCAAGCGTTAACTGCCTCCATGGTCAAGTGGGTACAGTAACCGGCTAAGATCGATGCATGATCCCGGGGAAATGTCACAAAGAAAGATGATTCCGTGCTTCAGGGGTCACGTTCAAACGTTGGTCATTAACATCCACCAGTCCGTGTCGGGCCCGCATGGTGGGTTACGACCCAATTTCTCCATAGCTACGCTGTGCGAGAAAGGCTGTGTCCTGCAATTAACTGTTATAGGGTGATGATGATGAGGCCAGTGTTTGACTAGACCTTATATAGTGTCAAACGTCGTCACTTAAATACTTAATTAATTATGATGAAGCATGCTAATCTACAAAAATACCTATTTACTCTTCATACTAAAGTTGTGACAGACCCAAGGCATGTCTTTACAGACAAGTTCTTGATTGAAGTATTTGCTTTATAGAAGTTAATTTCCACTGCTAATTAAATGGCACCCCCAATGCCGTGGTTTTGCACCAAAACCTGCAGCAATTATTCAAGGCAACGTATATGCTGGGTCCCCTTCAAATCCAGCTATTGTGCCTCGATTAGTTTTTACGAACAAAATTTTCGTTAATTTTATATGGATGTCAAAAAGAAGTGGTACTAAGAGCGGGAGAAACAAGTCCCCAGCGATTGACGGTTTGCAGGTACCGTCTCCCGCCTAGGCCTAGGAAAATATTCGGAAGGCTTAAGTTAGGCCATGGGCGGTGGTAAGTTTAGACTCCAAATTTTATATTTACATGACTAATGTGAGTTTGTCTTCTATCATGTTTAAATCTAGATAATAATATATCACGTTATGTACAAAAATAAGACAATTATGTATAACAGCATCCAGCATCTTATGTTCGAAAATTCCCATTAACATTTCCCAATAGTCCCCTCCTCCGGTTTGTTTATAATAATAATAAATGTTTATTTCATAAAAACACATTACAGAAAATTATTTGAACTGCTCTCACGTGAGGTTTATATATTTTTTTTATTATCATACATACATATAAATATATATATATATATTACGACAAACAAACATATTTTTTATCACATCTTCTACTTCGTCGTAACCAAGCTGATTTAGCCACTCTATTACTTTGTCTTTAAATATTTTCTTGTTATATTTAACTACATTTCTATTTTTTGCGAGTAGATTATTATAAACGCGTAAAGCAAATAGCTAAAATGACTTTTTTGCAAATGTCGAATTGACCCGTGGTACATCATATTTAAGTACTCTTTTCTGAACAAGAGGTTTATTGTTACAGACAATGTCAATAATCTTTTTTAATTACATTGGTATAATTCAAAATTTTATTTTCTCAACCTGTGCTCAACCATTTTCCGAACGACACAAAAGGAATTAAAGCCAGTCGTAGCTATAAATCGTTTATAGCGTCAAATGAAAATTAATAACGGGCCCGGTACACTTCGAACTTTACCAACGCAGACACCGTTTATCTTCATATCTATAATCTAAAGGACTGTGAAATATTATAAGACGGCGATAATTATACATCATTCTCGCTTAGGAGAGAATAGCACGTACTAAGACCTACTTAAGACCTAGAATGAGTTTAAATTCTACTTTACTTTTGACCGATAAGATTATTTTTATTTGTGAAACACTAAAGATCTATTACTTGTGATTCATTGGTGTGCCTTCTAATCTGGATGGTGCAGGGCTCAATCCCGCCACGTATTTTCAACGTCTTTTCGAATTTTCGAAATTATATGTACGTTTTTCCGATGAAGGAAAACAATGTGAGACATACAAGGATTCTGCGTGAAATCGGCCAATCCACACTAGCCCCTTGTGAACTTCTATAAGGACTAATCACCCTTTACGAGTAGACTCGTGCCTCAGTGATTTTGGGAAATACCAATTTATAAAAAATCATTATGTTCCATGTGATTTTGTTTTAAAATAACGCAGAACTGATTTAATAAAAATTTTATGTTCATCAATATAATGGTTCCCAGCATTATATAAAATATGCTCAATAATTATAATAATAATTAGGCTGTAATGATGATGATGATGATGAATTATTAAATAGTAATAATTTTACATTAATGAATTAAGTAAATGAAAATATACCCTGAATTTCTATTAATCAACATTATTTAACAACCCATTTCACAATTGAAATATCTCAATTATGTTTTCATTTCGCGCAATTCAATCCGGAACAGTTATGAATAAGTTTTAATGAGAATGTAAAATTTTCACATGTTTCATTTGTGGAATATCCCTATTCGATTGCGTATTCCAATTATTCAATACTTCATGCTGACCGAAATCTATAATTACATTCTGATAGAATTGCGTTAAATTCACGACGCGTACGTTCACTAATTTCCATACAATTAATCGAATGATTAGCTGTAATCCAAAGTGGGTTTCGGCATATCAATTAAATACGAATTTCATTGTACCCCAGTTTATAGAGCAGAGTTTAATTGTAAAGACTGAAAAAATGAGGTGAGAACTTTAAACAATTAAAAGAAGCGGTATATAAAGCGTTTTCAATTAAAGCTGGAATCCGGGGCACGACTGTGTGCGGGTTCCTTACGTCAAGGGAGCTACGTGAGGGAATCTGGGACGGTATTCCTTCTAAACTGCAACCAAACACAGACAGTCGTTAAAGTGCAACAATTTGGTCGGTCGGTTTAGTTTTAACTGTGGGGACGCGTGAAGCAAATGATGGGAAGCGAAATGCTGATTTGGTGGATTGAGCTATATCCCGAACGACTTTGTTAGGTGTCTTACACAGCGAACTTAATCTCAGGTAATCAATTTTTGCGTATCACTAACCTCAAGTTGAGCGTATTGATCAACCCATCCACTAAGTATTACAAAAAAAACAATAAGTCATCGGTCCAAAGGGCCGGGAGCGTCCTACGCTACGCCTGACAAGACACGGTAACCGCTCATGATCTTGACTTCCTCAAAATCCATCAATTCGCAGATATATATTATGTGATCGGCCACTTCAACTGAGTGATATTGTTGAAAGAAAGAAGGAAAACAATATTTGTAGCAAATAATACAACTTTTGTTGTTATAAGCTTGTTGAAGACTCATATTATTATTATTAATTTATTTTCCACAGCATTTGCTGATATAATTAAACTACACAATTTCCTATTGTAGTATTCATGGTAGTTAAAGGACTTGGCTTTTGTATTTGCATATCCATAAACAAAAGGCGATTATACGCCAATTGTTTATATTATAAAAGTGAGTTATTTTCTAATATAATATTATTATTAAAAACCTCACTGGTCGGTTTCCGCCTATGGCACACTTTAATTTTCAGTTTCCATACGATTCAGCATTCATAGCTAACAGAAAACCCAAACCGGGACACCACGCTATTTAGCCGTTAACGCTTCAACATTTTGACTTTGTCCGTTTATTTAGACAAAATAACATCAAAGGGAAGGTGGACAGTGAATCAAGCCTTTCATCAGAACGGCCATTAGGATGCTAGTGTGGTACGCTGTGTTTGCCGATGTTCGTGAGCCCCTGGCCTAATTTGCCGGCTTCGTAAAAGCTATATTGGAGCTAATGGCTTTAATTATAACATTAATGCGACAAAAACTACGAAAGCCCACGACTTTAACAGGCACTTACTCCGTTTAACATTTGAATGGTTGATGTTCTGTAGGTTTAATGAGGATGTGTCGTCATTTAATATTAAAAACATTTTGATATATTTATGCAGTAAGTGTTTGTTGTAGATAAAGTTTTTGGCGAGTTCGGATTTTTACTACGATTTCATTAATGGTCACAAACACAAAAAGGGATTTTGCTATTCTTCTCATATATATGTTTGTGGTTATATGTTTATCAAGGTTTTATAGCTTTTTTTTTAGGCTAGCAGTCAACAAACTCAAAGAAAAACTTATTTATTATAGTTTAATACATCTAAAAGAGTGCAAGTAAAAATAAACCAATGTTATACCTAAGGTAAATATTATTAGAATACGATTAACATTCAAAACATGGGCAAAATTTATATTTAATCTTATCATATAATATATAAATAATCTATTGTAACAGATTACAACGCAGGAATTATTCCCTGCTTTTCCCGTGGGTCCCGCAAGAACGACAAAAGATATAATAAAGTATCCAGGTAGTAGCACATTATAAGCGCGTGAAAATCGGGACATTCCAAAAGCAGTCTATGTGACTGTGGTGCCCCCTCAGACAATGCAACGCCTTGCCCAAACCATTCATCTTCGTGCAGCTTCCGGGACCTCTGGATGGCAAATGAAAGAACAATCGATGTGGCCCAATATTGGTCTCATTATCGTACTCGTATCTAATTCATCAATCTATATCGACTCGATAAGAAGAAGAAGCCTTCCAATACATAACATAAATAACCCATAATGTCTACTACTTGGCCAAATACTACCCAAGGAATATACTTATTGAGTCTTTGTAATCAAACGCGCTGGTCATGCCCATATTGGCTGGTGACCCGTCTGAAGTTCCTTATTTGACAACTTGAGTTATCTTAGGTCCCAAAATGTCTTAGTTAGGATCGCTTGCATAATAATTATGTGAGAGCTAATTGTTGGTAATAGTGGTAATACGTACATTAACTTAAATTTTAAGCTTTTCACTTTTTAACCAAACTGATTAAATGTCAAGAAGAAAATTAAGGAATTGCATTTATTTTCGCTTGAACTAGTTTTTGTGTGCTAGGCCAATATTTAAAGCAACTCAGAAACTCTGTATAACTTGATCAAGACTTCCATTTTAATGTTGGGAATTAGCAAACATTGCTAGCGAATTATTATACGTAGAAGAGACCTGGCCCTCTAGTAATTTACTTGACATTACGATATTTAAAATCCAACTTCAAATTTTAAAATATATTAGTATGTACATGCACGGGGAACTGGAATAAGATCATACCTTTTAAATATAACTGTGTTTCGACGCTTACACTTTAATATAACTGTTCGATTCCGTAAAACACAACCCCTTTTGCTCATTTAATTCCTAGAATTAAATCTGTTTCATACATTGTGTAAAATCCTAAAAACTTTTAATCAATGCGTTTTAACTGATTTAAGTTGCTTTCAGAGTAATCTTATTTACTAGCTCCAAACAATCATATTGTTTAAAAGATATTGACGGCAATAGCTTTTATTACTACTTCAGTAGAGTAAAGCAATTTCTTAAAACATACTTATTATTATGTTTTTGAAATGACGCCTTTTAGCGGTGTACTAAGGCAACATTCGTTCCTTAAATAACTGTGGTTATAAATGAAAAATCAAGTTTGGACTATAAATTAATGAAATAGAACACATACTATGATAGAATTTCAGCTTTTAGTAGCTTTGTAAGATATTTTTATTAAATGTGGCTTTCGGTAAAATATTTGAGTTTTTAATAACTACTTAAGTTTTACTAGACAATTGATTGCTAAAGGATCCCAAACTATCATAGTAATTGTCACTATAAATGCCTTCATTTCGCGTTAATTTGGAATAACATGATTCCTCTTCCCTAGTTTATAACACCGAAGAGAACTGGGAACAGAATATAGTTTTAACACGCAAATGTAAAAGATGATATGTTATTCCAAAAATATCTTTTGTATGTTAAAAAATCTTTTGTTTGTGAATCAAGCCAATTTTTAGCTTTCGACCTTGAAAATTGCCGTTTGCTTTATATAAATTTTCACCTTCCATTATATCTGAAGAAACAACAGATATTCCAATAATGTAGACAACTTTAAACTCGTATTATAAGAACGTAAGGTTCCAAATAAACTCTGTGTAGTAATTGCAAATTCCAGACCTGTAAGTTGTATTAAAAGATTGCGGCCACGAAATTCTAAACATGAAGCTATTTACAAATTTGCGTTAAAAAATCTAGATGTTACAACTGAATTATGATTGATACATCTTGGCGAACTATTACATGTAGCGGTTAAGACGTCGGCTACTACACCAAGGTTCCGGGTTTAATGCTCGGGCATTACAAACATTTGTGTGCATGAACATGTCTATTTGTGATGGTCTGGGTGTTTTTTTTTCTGTTTATTATATTTAAGGGGGGTTTTTACTACACATAAAAAATGCCACCATCGTAGATATAGACAATCTGACATACCATTTTTACAATAGTTTAGAGACTCAATTTTGTCCAGTATTTATCAGACAGCCTTCGCAACTCGTCTGTTAATAAAGTCGGAATAAAGCTGTTTATTTGAGTTTGGTACGCAGATGAACTACAATAATTTTGAATTCCATAGAAATAAACAAAATAATAAACTACACATACGACAGACGATACCTAAACCATAAATAGTATACCTACCTTCACTAGATACTCAATGTAATAGATAAGAAAAATAAATAATTTTAATTAACATAAATTAGAATCATTTAAATACAATTATTAATTATTTTAGCTTCCCCTCCAGCGACTCGTGATTGACAAGCATGGCTGCTAAAAATGTGTCGTATCGCCATTGTGGAGATAACAACTGTACGAAAGGAAACCAAAATTCATTTGCGGTCGAGTTGTATATCAGTTCCAAAACATGTAAACCTGGTTTTATGCTGCTTAAAAGTGTATTAACTTACCTGCTACGATAGTAAGCAGGGCAAAAGTTGACACCAACGGTAACCCGCCCGTCTCCATGGTTACGGCTTTAGACCGCCGCGTGGATTCCTTCATCATCACATCAGGCAATAACCTCGTAATGTACCCTCTCACATATCCTTATTGTCATGAAATGTTTTGAGTCAGTCTCCAAAATCGACATAAATTTTCTCTTTATAAACTATCATAAAAACCTTTATTGTCATATTTCATTCCATAGCGCCGCGTCTGAAACAAAGAGAAACATACATATTATTGTAAATACAACAAATAATTATTATTTTATTGCGATACCAAACATCCATATGCATTAATGCAAATTGTGCTGCATATTATTGTGAATATTGTGAAAATACTTCAAATAAAAATCTAAACTACGCCAGTGATGAGAAACCTAATACTTGGTTGAAGTAACTATAACTAAAACTAAGTTGAAGCAAGTCGGACTTATAAACAAATTTGTGGCGAAAACAGTTTATGTAAGATTGTAATTTGCATAAAACAGATAATAATCGTAAAAGTGAAACCGGTAATCTTTTGTATGTAATACCTCAAACGGTTTTGTAATTCAGAAACAATATCGAACATTCTTTAGCCATAGTCATACTAAGGTTGGCTTTCCGTAACTATTAAAAAACAAAAGCTTTGTAAAAATAAACAGATTCATAAATTCGAGTCAATAATGAAATAGCACTTTAAAAAACGCCTTAATGCGTTTCATACTATGACTGTTCCTCGTACACAATGCAGTCAACTATTATTTACGTTTGTCATTTGTTTTAATAAAAATAAAATGCGTATGAGTGAAAAACGTATATCAGGGTGTGTAAATCATTCGTCAGCGTTAAAAATTGTGTAGTTTTGAATTTCGGTTCAACGTTAACCGAACACCCGTTCATCGCCATCAGCTTGAAAAAATGGCCGACAGTCAGCTAAACCGCAGACATTACAATATTTAATAAAATTGACATTCGGTTCAAATCAAAACTTTTACAAAAATTTTATATACATTTTCTTTATTTTCATTACTATACAGATTATTATATATCCAGATTATATATATCCAATAATGATCTGAATGAGGACTATGATATGGTCTCCGTAAGTATCACAAGCACAACGCACTATATCATATTTGTACACGTAAAACTTTTATTTCAGGTTATCTTTCAAATACGTATTGCAGTGAATTAAGGACATCAGTACATACTATTACTCCTAACAAACTTAATGTTTTACATTAATTAAAGTAAAACAAAATAAATATATTTTAACTTTAGAGTAACAATATCTTTATTTTGTAAAAAAAACTTTAGTGTATGCACTTCGTTTGCTGGGCTAATTTAACAGTATTTTCAGATGTTTTTGTAAAATGGTCAGTTTCAATTAAGACGTGGATTTAAAACTTCAAGTTACTCTTAAAATATGAGCAGATGGCGGTTATAAAAACCCAAGCTTTCTGCTGTTTTATTCACTAACTCTTTATTATATATTGGTATGTATTTGCGAAAGATAACCACTACGTTGAAGTCAGGTACCTTTAGAACTGCGATGACGGCGACACATATTAAAAAATATTGAAATATTGCTGGTTGCCCATTTAAGCATTTATGGATTGAATCTCCTAAAGTACTCACTAAAAGTTCTACAGTTTCATAAATAGATGAGCTAAAACATTCTCACACACAATTTTAAACTGAACTATTAATACTAGAGTCGAAAATTCACTAAAAACTTATACGTTTATACAACATACACTTCATAAAAATTGTTCTACTATTAAATTGTTTTGTAACAAATCAATGATGGCCTGAAATAATATCGTTAGTCAGCATTAGCTGGTACGCAGCCAAGCTGTCAAGTAAATTTGTAAATCAAGATGCGAACTAATAGCCTATTAATTTGGCTGTTCATATTATAATTACGGTATATTTATAAATAATTATGTGGCAATAATCCAATGATCATACATTTACCATCATCATCAATTAAGCATAATATGAGTCTTCCAGTGAACTGTGTACCCTTGTATCTAACACTGAGCGTTTGGAAGATCAATGAGCCAGCTTGAGTCTACTTTGTGATACAGCACAAATTATGGTCATGAGGTGGTGATTATGTCATGCGCCCTAACCGGTGTTCCGTTTAGATCGTCTCTGGCTGTTTTTTTTATTTCGTAGGCAAACGAACAGCCAGTTCCACTGATGGTTAGTGATACCATGGACACTCACAAGTCCGTAAAACCTTTTCAATCATTAATCTGCCATCGATCACTAAGAAATTCACAATCTCTCGAACTATTCAAAATAAATCGCCCTGAAAATTACAAATGGTCATTTTTATGCACATAAATGTTTGTTCTGCTTGAGAAATAATCTCGGGTTATATTTATTGTATTGGTAAGCATCGCAACCATACAAATTGACAATAATTATCTATAATCTTTAGTTTGTCTTCGTCGAGTGCTTGGGATGAAGTGACGAAAAAAACTGCAGCCCTGAATATACGGAACGAATTCTTTAGTAAGCTGCTTAAAGGCTTAACTTACGCTGTTACTTTTCGCTCACCAGTGTCAAAAGGCCGCGTAGTGTCCGCAGCTGGATAGCCCGAGTATATACCGTATATACGGCAGTTTTTTATTACGCCCGTTTCCGCGGCGCAGCATGCACAAACCATGATAAAACAGGAATGATTGCCGCACTGTCGCGATATTGTTTCAAGTGTTTTGCCCCGTTCTGTTCCCTCCACTGTTTTTGCTCATCCGCACCCGAACCGAACACTGCAAAACCGGCTGAGCGAGCGCTTCTTTCATATAACGTAATCGAATTCTAATCTGATTTACATACGATCAGGAGATGCATTTTGAACTCACGAGACTCCAGTGTAAAAGAAATGGGAATCAATGGGAAACGTTGCCGAGACAACAATTCACTATTGTGAATCAGAGGCGAGAGTGACGAGATGGAATCTTCAGCCATGATATTCTTCTTTTTTACCCTTCTTTGGCCTTAAATTATATAATCAACTTTAACTTGGGACTCCAAATTCGATTTAACCCATTATATTGTGACTTTGATCCGTTGCTCCAAATTAGTCATCACTAAATCTTGTGCCTAAATTAAAAGAGCGATATCTCTTTATACCCATTTGGAGCTATGAATCTCATTTCAACGTTGGACAAAAGCTGACAATGGTGATATGAAATATTTGGGTCGCTCTAGAACAATGAATCAAACATCCTATACGAGTTACACGGAAAGTCGCGTGGTTATTGCCCTCATGTGTTATCTGCATAATATTAAACTCGTAAAACATCGCCGCGTCAGTTCAACGGTGACCCGAAAATTACCAAAACATTTAGTTTGCTAGAGTAGACATAGTTTGCACTAGTTGCATGGACTACATTATTTTGCAGATGCGCGCTTATGACTCGCTCATGAAATAGCTACCAACTATTCTAATTTACGCCTAAGTTTGAAATTGCATGGCTGGTCAACATATTGTTGGGTAATAAAAATGATAAACACTACAATATCTGTCAGCTTCTTTTTACCCACCAATAATTATTTCCTAATGTTTATTTCGATTCATGTAAGCAAACAAGGCCCAAAAAATTATAAAATTATTTTACATGACGTGTATCTGATATTATCTCATCAGCTTAGCAGATTGCAATTTACTTGACACTACTACTAATAACTTTCGCCTATATTACAAAAGTATTTAATGGACAGGACACCTTTAAGTTAACTTTTAAGAAATTCCTAAATCCATCTACAAATTGATAGTAATGTTATATTAAATCATACGGAGGTAATACTCCGTACCAGTTCCTCAATCAAATCCATACTTGTTATGTACTTACGTAATTTAAATCTAATTAAGTCATTACTAAACTCGCCATTCAGGTAACCGACGTTGAGTGAGGATAAGAATAGTACTTGAGCTAGACCATAATAGTTCACCCGGGGGGAGCGTTCAGCTCTATCAATTGAAACATGCCCTGCCGTCGGCGTCTTTGCCGTACAAACGAGCGTCGCGACAATAAACAATACAAACAACCCTGGCCTGCGTTTGACACCAGCCCGTTCGGAGTGGATTAGAGCGCTCTACAGGGAGTTCGGCAGCATTTAGGGAACGTAATAGCCTTCCGCCGTGACCTGTTTTAGTTGCGACAAATAGAGATTTACGGGATTGCCGCCCGGGGATTTCCAAAGGGAGACTGTTCGCCGTAATAAAATTGAATGGTGTTTACTTTGTGGCTGTTTTATTCTGTTTCAGTTTCCAATACGATTTTTAGGATGTGCAGCGACGAATGCGGCAATCTGGAGCGAACATTTTATCACCATTTATTAAGTGATTAGTATAAATCTTCATCCTTGTACCAAGAACATCTTCATCCTTGAATACTTCTTGATTTGTACTACTTGTAACTTCTTGAGAAAAAGTCCGTAACAACAATGATACACAAAAAAATGCCAAAATTCAAAAATCTTTGTTGTGATTAAAGATATTGCTTAATCCAAAAACATCGCATTTTAGCTTTTTATTCACAAAGTTAACGCTGCTTAAACTAGCCTGTCTCATAGCAAAACTTCGCGACTAGATCTCGCGTCAAAGCTCCGAACTTTTACTAAAACTCAAACAAAAACACGGGATCTTAGTTCAGTCATAAAGTGGAAATTCAAGTTTATTTATATTTATTTATTTACAGCGTACAAACAAACATTACGCTAAACTTTGCATGGATGATGGTGGCTTTACGTTAATCGGAATTCGGGAATAAGCATAGACAATGTAAATATGACAATAGGAGTTTGAGTAAGGGTTGGTGGAACTCATATCGTCGGCGTGCCACTCCTGAGATAACACGAGGCGCGGTCTTTGTAAGCGAATGTAAAATTATTAAGCAACGGAATGTCGTAAATGGGGTTTCGCTCCACAATGGTAGGGTTAAGGCGAATCGTCTCGACTGAGCTATGGCTGATATGATTAAGTTCAATGGTTCACTACGTAAGTACCTACAGATAATATATCAGTTCCTATCTCATAACCTTTCAACTAAAAGCTAATCATTTCAATGAAATAGCGGGCTTCGTAACTAAGTATGTTCTTCATAACAATTTTTTGTAAAATTATGTTATTTTAAATTATTAAAAACTCCACTAAAAACCTACTTTTTTAAGGTAGCTGCTGCTTTTTTATTACAACAGTGCTCTCTTAGTGAGATTGTATTGTTTGGTAGTTTGTGACAGGGATATGGTGAAATCAAGGTACCCCAGAAACACAACATCTCACACAGTCTTACTCTTCGGACACACATTTTTAGACCACAGCTTCACTAAAAGCATAAATCATTTGCGAATAAATAGGTGACGTTTTAGTACCAAAGACGACGTTATACACAACTGTGCATATGGTCTTTGGTTCTTCCCCAAGGAGAAAAAACAAGAAACATTTTCGGCAAGATGGTGCTACGTAATTAGGTGTGGACATGACTGTATTTTTTTAAACAGTATGATACACTCCGTGTTTGGTGGTAAGAGCATTTCAAATAGTAAGAAATGATAAATTGAAACATATGGAAAGTAAAATTACTGCGTGTAGTTACATATGGTATAGCTGAAGGAACGAACGACAATTTACATTCCTCATACATTTCCTTATATTACAGGAATCCAAAATGTAAAAAGAATTTTCCTCCGCGTGGATCGCCTAACCTTTACACTCCCCTGTTTCTTAATTCGCAATTAAAAAGTTAAATTGTTCGGTTAATTGCAGCCATTGTGGGTGGACGACGTCTGCCTATTATTCACAATTCTACTCAGAAAATTTAATGAAAAATTCGCCAAGAACCAGTTGAGGAATCACAATAAGTAATTAGCTTATCTGTTCGCGTCACGCGGGGTCGGGGAGGTAAATGTAAAGTCTCTAGTGCTAATCTCACTTGAGCTTACTAAACGAAGTGAAAACTTGGATTTTATCTTACGGTCAGTCTTTGTTTACAAAAATAATAAATATTGATTGAAGTCTGTTTGAAATGTGCAAACACATTTATTTTATCAGGAACAACCATGGCAATCAAATTGCTTTTATGAAATCATCATCATCAATAAATAAACATACCATTGTAAGGCGCAGACATACCACGCAGATTTGAGTAGGTTTTATGAAATAAGTGAAACAAAAACTTGATTGTAATACTTCTACTTGATTGACCTAACTGTACAGACACACAGCTTTATGTACTAGTTACATCTGCAGTAATAATCATAATAAATAAATAAAACTCGTGTTTGTACCCTTCTGAAAACAAGCTCCTACATTTTTGCAATGTTACATTGTTCGCATCCAATCTCGCCGCATCCGTTTTCTTAAGGCACACCCTCTTTTGGATAAAAATATCTTAAATAATAATATCTTCGAAACTCATATCAATAGAAGTAAATATATATTTATATATATATTATTTGAGTATTTCTAACTTTATAGATAGGCGGTAATCTAGAAACACTTCTATTCTATTCAACCTATCGCAGTCCACAACTGGACATAGGCCTCCCCCATTTTGCGCCAGATATCCCGGTCCTCCGCTTTTCTCATCCAGCCTCTACCAGCGACCTTTCACAAGTCGTCGGTCCATCGGGCCGGAGGGCCGGAGGGCGTCCTACGCTACACTTGCCGAGGCGCGGTCTCCACTCCAGAACTCGTCTGCTCCAACGGCCATCGGTTCTGCGACATACGTCACTTACTTCTATATATCACGGGACCATATCCAGATATCGTCCCGTGATATAGAAGTATTCTGCACTTCTGTGTTTCTGGATGAAGGCACTCTAGCTAGTAGAATTATATATAAGGGACCTAACATCTGTTGTCTCGGATGCAGTGCAGTATTGATGGAGAATAATAACTGTCTATATGTTGTTGGTTTCTATCATAGCCGCTCTGTCATGAGCAGGCGTATCACGTACCACCAGATAAGCGTCCTGAATGTCCTGTACGAATATAAAAAAAATATAGATAAAAACAAATCTCATTGCTAGAAACTATAAGATTTGGTTATTTTTTATAAAATGGTAGAGAAAAGAGAACGAAGTACATCTGATTATAAGTGATATATGCTAGAAAAGGAGAGGGATAAGGATACATGGTGAAGGGAAGGATAAAATTTATGCCTCAAATAACCTCACTCACTGGACGAAACAATACGCAAATTTGTGCTATTTTCTTATACTTTTAGGCTTAGTTTTCTTATCGGTCATCAAGAACAAAAAAGCTTCCTTTCACAACGCATCACATATAATCTCCTTGGTATTCTGTAGTCTTTCAATTTCTCACCGGGTTCTTTGGCTTGGTTTGACTCATATCTTCGTGGGCGCTCGCAATGTGTTCGCCTTGATGCTAGTTTCTCTGATTGGTGTGAGCTCAAGGCAGGTGTCCCTCAGGGTGGTGTCCTTTCTCCTTTTGCTTTTCTCCCTTTTCATTAATTCTGTAACAAGTGTTATCAGCTCCTGTTATCATCTCTATGCAGAGGATCTGCAGCTGTATCGTCATTTTTCTGTGGCTGATGTTGGTTCTGCAATTGAAGCGATCAATGATGATCTGATTAAGATTAGTAGCTGGGCTAGTTCCTTTGGGTTGCTAGTAAATCCAAATAAGTCTCAGGCCATGATCATAGGTGGTAAGCGTATGCGTAATGCTTTGGATTTGTCGTCTGTTTGTCCTATTTGTTTTGATGGCGTCCCCATTCCGTTGTCTGATTCCGCTAAAAATCTTGGAGTCATCTTTGATTCTAACCTTGATTGGGGTTGTCATTTAAGGGATGTCAGTCGGAAAATTTATTTCTCTATACATTCTTTGAAAATTCTCCAAAAATTTTTGCCCAAATCAACAAAAATCGCTCTTGCCCAGTCTATTTTACTGCCTTTACTTGATTATGCTGACGTTTGCTCTTGATGCCACAGAGGAGCAATTAAATATGTTGGAACGTCTGCAAAATCTTTTTATTCGTTTTATTTTTGGGCTCAAGAAGTATGATCACGTATCGCAGTTTCGGTCTGAGCTTGGGTGGCTTCCTATTCGACTTCGTAGAAATTCACGTATTCTTTGCTTTCTATACAACGTGCTCTATAATCCTTCTTATCCCTCGTACCTAAAGTGTCGTTTTACTTTTGCTCGTATTCCTGACGATCCCTGTAGGTCTCACTTAAAATCAATGCTAGCTTTCCCACCGCATAAGTCGGACTTCTTTTCTTATTCCTTCTCTGTGCATGCAGTTAGATTGTGGAACTCTCTTCCATCTAGTATTCGAGACAGCCCTAGTATTTCAATATTCAAAAAACGGGTCAAGGGGTTCTATCTTCCTAGCTGAAATTATTTTTAATTAGTATGTTTATTTTATAATATATATATATTATATATATATATATATATATAATTAAATTTGATGGTATGTATGTGTTTATATTTATATATCTATGTTAGTGTATGTATATATTTATATGTTTGTATATTTATATATGAATGTGAGGTTTCAGGTAACAAACTTAGTTAAATATGTATTTATGTAATAGTTTCTTTGTGTAATTGCGCACTTTGTCTGCCTGTCTCAGTATGTTTTTTTTTCCTGTTTAGGACTGCTGGAAGAAATTCCATTCGGAATAAGCAGTACCTTTGTACTTTTTTTTCTCACTATATATTGTTCTGACTATTTTGTATGTGTGCATAAACAATAAATAAATAAATATAATAGGAATAAAAAACCCATTTAATGATCTCTATGAAATTATTAAATAAAATGCAAAAACTGCTATAAACATATAAACAAATGTGTTTTCAGCGAATACCTAAGAGAGCATGTAATATATGATTTCAAAAAAGGTTTTGTATGCAATTGGCTTATTTGCAATATTAAATGGTACTGCATATGCAAATACCAAGTATTGAGTTGATAAACTTTAGATCAAAAGATCTCACATGAGCATAAAATATTACAAAAATGTATTGTTCCTTATAAATGAAATTAATTCATAAACTACAAAATAGTAGATAAAATGTAGTACGTAATTACACACAGGGCACAGCATAACTTTGGGGAGCTTGGGCCATAACCCGGCGTGGGCCTATGCAGATTGGTGAGTGTTAACGACCACTATCCTAAAATAGTAGCCTTGACCGACGGCTGAACATGTCTTCTGAAGCACGGAATCATCTTTCTTTTCGGACAATCAGGAGATTCAAGCCTCTTATGCAAAACCTAACTGAAAAAATCGGACACAGTGAAGTTTTTCCGGCGGGATTTAAACCCACTAACATGGAGGTATGAAAATGTGAAGCCAATAACATGAAATAATAAGAACTCATTTCGTAATTTTAAGATTCTCAAAGCTCCAGAAGTAAGAAAGAGTCATAAACGTAAGTAATGAACTTGGTCACCATAAATTATAGAAGCCGAATTCGGGTGAAGCGTCCCAAAGATATGCTTAACTCGCAATAGTTTATGTGATAACTTGGGATCGTTGTAATGGCCGTGTCGGGGAGTCTTTCTCATCTTATCGCTTGAAATATTAACTAAGCGTCGCAATTATTACTTCTATTCTAGTGGCTTGTTCCCTTATATATATTTAAAAGGTCAAACTGAAAGTTGATAATTAAATGACAGAGCTAGTTTTTTTTTTATCTTTTAAAAATAGAGTCTATTCACGTCAATACTTCACTGATATAAACACTGAGAAGAAAAGCATATTCACCACTCGTCTTTTGTCGTAGCCACAGCTTCCTCGGCGTCCTCAAAACGTATTTTGAAATCAATAACAAAATTACTATAAGGCGAATAACTCAGTAGTTCAACGTCTGACTTCGCTAAATAATCAATCGTTGTGCCTGGCGGTGTGCTACGAAGCATTGTCATGGTGAAGGAGGATCCAACTGCGAAGTCGTTTTTCCCTGGTATCTATTTATTTATCTGTGTATTAAAAGTAATTACAATCAGTATTTGCATACTATAGTGTTATCCCTGTCTACTGGACTAATGCCTCCTACAGGGCTTCACTGAATTCGTACTAGTAGTATTTGGAAGAGGAGCTTTAAAAATTTTAAATCATATAGACGTTTTCATTTCATCTTATACTTTTCTAACATCTTCATTACTCGTACTCTTCTAAATATCTTTACCAAATATTCACGAAAAAAAAAGTTTAATTTATTAAATCTATACCACTGAAAAGAGTGTATGTATAATACTGTTATAGTATTATAAACGTGTTTATTAATCACGAACAGATATTTCGAATGGTACTTTGACGAATCGGAAAAAGTTTTCAATTAATTACATTCATTGTGGCCAAAACTTTGCCTCGTTACCGACAATTCCTTTAATTCATGCTTAATTGAGTAGAAATCCCTTTTTCAAACTTAAAAAGTAACTATTGATCTGCAAAGGCCAAATGAGCGCGGAATAAAAGCATTTAATGAAAAAATATCTCAGAATCCTTGGAAAGGAAAAGTATGAAAAAAGTAACTTCGGAATAAATACTCCATTAAGACACTTCTCTGATAATAATAATGGAATAGGATTGTTATTATTATACTGTCATATTTTTTCAGTAAATCAAGATATTTAATACAATCACATTATTTTTTTAAATAAACCAAAAATAATCTTTCTAACCAGATTAAGCTTTTGCAATATTAACAAATAATTATCATCACTCTTTCGTGCTTCCATCACAGCATTAGCATGTGGTTTGACGTGGTGTATAAGTTTGCGGAAATTCTGTCTATCCGCTGATATAACAATGCTCAAATAAAGAAAACGTAATTAGATGAGGGTTTTATTGTTTACCACCCTGCCTGCCTCGTCTTAAACTACTTTCTTAAATTCTCCCTTTTTATTTTTTTACGACTATTTTACATCATGAGGTTGAATTACATTTGTATTACCATTTACTGAACACGATACACAATAAGTAAAATTTATTTTATTAAACTGTCGATATGGGTTTTTGGAAACATGAACAAAACCGGATTCATTGCTCTCGGTTATTATAAAAGGTAAATGTATTAAAAAAATATGTGATAGCTTTGGCCTCGTCAAAAGCTCTCACATAACAAAAAAAAAACATAAAGATATGAATCATTTAATAAAATCACTCAATAAATTGATATGACAACTTTTTTGATGCTTACAAATATTAAAATAAATACAGTTATATATATTATATGTGTTTATATTCATTCAGCGCATGTCTTTGAGCTTTTTTATCTAAAAGGTTTTGATACTTTTTATACACAAAAATATTCTAAATGTGTTCAAAACACTTTCATAAAGTAAACCAAAAGTAATAAGTCACAATGTTCCCATCGCGAGGTAGGTATCGGAATTGAAATGGATTACCAAATTTCATTTATTTGAAAGTCTAGTCCATCACTCGGCCAAGTGCTTCCCAAATATTGGACCTCCACTTGATCCGGTGAATGTGATTCAGCTTTGATAAAACCCGTCGGCGACACACGTGAATGATTACTTCGAAATCGAAAAAGAATACTTTTATTTATTCACAACTGTTACTTTGCACTGATTTAGTGGATTGAAAAGCGTGTCTTTTTTATCATGAATTATTCCAGCCTTTTTTGTCACACGCTAATTGCGGTACTCAATTTATCAGTTCCCTAGTTTTGTAGCCGGCAGTAAGTAACTGGGTTTATATCCGAATACAATCCGAGATTCTATTCAAAATAAACTGCATAAAGTCTTAAAGAGCGTCGGTGGCTCAATGGTGCGGACAATGTTCAATGTTGCCCTCCTACCGGGCTAAGGTTCAAATCCCGTCACGTACCAATGTGTTTTCGAATTTTCGAAATTATATGTACGTTATCCGACGCTCTTACGGTGAAGGAAAACATCGTGAGGAAACCTTCATGCACGCCTGCGAAGAGATTCAAACGTTGTGTGTGAAGTCGTCCAATCCGCACTGGACCCGCGTAGACGACTTATGCCCAATCACCCTATACGGGTAGGCTCTTGCCCCACGGTGGGGACGTTTAATGAGCTGATCATGATGATGATGAAGTATTAAATTATAATCGGAATATACACTTACAGAATAATAAACTCATAAAGGCGCCAATCGTGGAGGATGAAAAATGCCAACAGTCATCACGCTGGGCTAGCAGGTTGTTAGCTCCAATATTATCCAGTACACAAGCTGCTCACCATCTTGTATATGACGACACCCTCGGGAAGAGTGGTGGTGGTGACATATTCTAATCTGCCGTCACCACGCGGCTGGTGCAGAATGTGGGATACCTTTGTCTAGCAGTGCACTGCAAGAGGTTAATGAAAAATATTCATCACATCTTCTCCTTATAAAAATCTTTGAATATTAACTTATGAAATATTTTATATTTATTTTGACACACAATTGAATTCAATGTTGAACCACTAAACACTTGAAAAATCAGTTAATAAAGTGACAACTATTTAGAATTATTACCGAGTGACTCGTAAATCAAAATAAAGACCCTGTAATCAATTAACATAATTTATTACCCAGGAATGGCACGGTTTATCGTCGTAAAGTATTTACATTGAAGAATGTTTGATCCAAGACTCCCTTTTTCCATCTGTAAGAGCTACGGAGATTCGTCTAGACTCTAAATAGCCCCCTCTAAACAAGTGAGCAGGCAATATATCTGAGGGTGGAGGTTTATCTATAAGTAAGTACACTAATTTATAAAGACTTTGCTATATACTGGTAAAGGAAAGAAACAATGGCTTTAAGATGTTCAATTAGAAGTATGGTCTGGGCCCAAGTGAATATTAATATATTTTATCGTTACGTATTGTATCATATTTTAATAAAGTTATGAATCAGTATAAGTTGATTTTAGGAAACAATTCCATATCACGTAAAAAGGAAAAATATACAAAGAATGGACGATGAATATGGAATATCATCTTTGTTTTCAAAACCATACTCGTCATTAACTTCGTGGTAAATCCTTTCAAACAAAGTTCAACACACTGGTTGCACGCCAAAATTCACTGGATCTAAGTGGCAGGTTAGAGTCCAAAATTCCCATAAGTATAATAAGGTTAAGTCTATGGCTTACACAATTACGTGCTGTTGAACAAAAGCCTCCCCAACTTAGCAAATAAAATTTTAACTATTAAAACACAACAGCATAATATCCGATGGGCTGACCAATCGTATAAATTTAATGCAATTTTCCGCTATAAAATTATCAGTTTTAAATCGAAGTGCCAAGTGAGGTATTCCGCCGTCAGTGCCGGTCGTTGGCCTCAAATAGGCAACCCTCATTTTGTTATCTGTCCGCACCATATTTACAGGCCAAGTGAAACTTTCTCGCTACAACCTGTGAGAGTATAAGGGTCTGAAAGTATTTTTTTTATGTTAATATAAACCATTATCGAAAGGGTTTCTATTATACCAAAAAATCGATTAGGTAACACGTTTTTTCTTTGATCTGTTTTCTCAAAAGCCCTTTAAGGGATTTTACCTATGCGTATCAAGTTATATATACTAAAACGTATAGTATAAAATGTTCTGTTTATGTAAGTATCTTTAAGGGAGACCTTCCTTCAGCAATGGACATGTTGTAAGGTTTTTCTAAAGATGATGACCACGAAAATACACGACATAGGGAAATCAGTCAGGCCGCATAATCGCTCACATCACATTCACTCTAAATATTTCTAACTTCACCGGCACTATGCTCTCGCTGCAATCTCCTCAATATCTTGCGCCACATTGCATCAAATTTGCGAAAAATCAAAAGTCTTTCACAGCTATCGTTGCTTCATAACTTTCCACACATCGCTCCGCACTTCAACTGTTCAGTTATGAACCGGGATAAATGTTCGAATGGTTTGTTGTGATAATAATCTTTAATTTTGGTGGCTCATTGGTGTGGACTGTTTGTTGCCTTCAGATCTGGAGGGTGTTAGATCAAATACCGCGACGTACATATATGTACGTTTATCCAACGCTCTTACTGTGAAGGAAAAGATCGTGAGGAAACCTGCGCACGCTTGCGAAAAGATTCAATGGCTGTGCGTGAAGTCGGTCAATCCTCACTAGGCCAGTGTGGGCATCTAAGGCCACCCTATAGGTGTAGACTCATGCCCGGTGGGCACATTATAATAAGCTAATGATGATGTAATCAATATAAAAATACTTTTAATTTATGTATTTTCTTAGGACGTATTGACATATTAGTTTACAATTTCTTCTATGATTATTCATCATCATTAGCTTTGTTATTCTTTGACGCAAAAAGTACTTAATTGATTTTGATGTTACGAACATAGGAGAAAACGACACGCATAGGCTATCCATAAATGCCACCTATCCGTACTCGAAAATGCCAACGAAACCACGCTGGTGAAAAAAAATCATTAAATGACCTTGAATATGCATTTCAATTAGATCCTATAAAAGACGTGATCTTGACAATTATTGTTGGGTAAATCGATCAACGGTGCAAGTGGCTGAGTCAGCATTGTAAGTTCGATATTAAATGGAATCATATTTTATCCTAATTTCCTTCAATCTGTTCAGCTCACGCTCGTTCGAATCGATCTTTTCATTTGGCATGACCCAATTATGATTGCACAATCATTACATGTATTAGTTAGCACATAGTTATTTGATTTTATTAGGCCTCTAATTGTTTTCATTTTATTTTGAAGAACGATTACTCGTACATCTACGAGTTTGAACTCGTAGATGTACGAGTAATCGTTTTTACTAAACGCATAATTCACGCTTCACAAAAGTATCATCAAACAAACTGATTCCACATGTTACGATAAATATAATATCAATAGCATCATAATTACTCTAAATATTTCAAAGAACGAAAAACGAGATTACCAAGCTTTGAGATAACAGTAAGATACCATTAAAAGGATACTTTTAATGAAAGAGCGTTCCCGTTCTCAGCTGAATATTTTGTCTTTCAGCTACCCTTTATCAGATGGGAATAGTTAGATTTCATTCCAAATGTAATTTCAAGTATCAGAGAGCTATGCCCTCGGCTCGAATGGGCTGGCTCAGCCCAAGCAATACCACAGCCTCACAGAAAACCGGCATGAAACAAAATTCCCCCTTCCCCTGTCCCATATTTATTTTTCTCCCTCCTTTTTTAAAAGTTAGCAACGCACTCGAAGGTCTGTTGAAGAGAAAGAGAATGCGCTTTATTACTTTGTAGTCCATCAAATATATTGAAATTAAGGAAAAGGATTTAGACCATGACGGGAATACGTAAAGATCCAGTTGTAAAGGAACAAATGTTTGAAAGGGAACTATGTCCGAAATAATGAGTTAATTTTAGCGAGGCGTAGTCGGCATTCAAGAATTCGGCAAAGGGATTAAAACCGATCTGTTTACTAGGCGGCCAAGATCCTCGGATACCCCATGCTTACAATTACAATCTCTAACAGGTACCAATATCGGAAGTTAAATATTTTAAACAACAGAAATATTTTAAAGAAACAAATATTTAAGTGTTTATTAATATTTTCCCCAAAACTTTATTATTTGAAGGCGATATAAATCTCAACAAAAGACGTGTTGTTACGTTTATACTGTCTTATTTGTAAGAATATTATTATGTCTTTACTCCTTTATAATCCTCAACAATTATAAGGTTACATTGTGTTAAGGGTGTCTTTCCATTACCACATTATAATATGACGACGCACTTCTTGTGATGATATATTTCCACAAGACTGGAACTTGATAGATTATTGACATATGAAAATGTTTGCTTTAAGACTGTAAAAAAACTATTTCATAATAATATTTATTGAAACTTTTGTTTGCATTTTTGTTTCTTTTATGTTATTTTATATGGGACGAACAATAGTAATGATTGAAAAGTCTCCTATTACTTTAAAAACCTTGGAGTCAGTCCCCTCACTGTGTAAACATGATCAGCTTTGCGTGTTTAGTATTTGCCTGAGCATTTAGGTGTAATATTATCATCATTGTTTATTGAATAAATATTTTTTTACATCAACACCAACTGGCCACATTTTTGTGTCGAAATTTCTCTCCAGTAACTATTTTTAGCGTATTTCGCTCCAACTCATTCATTTGTGTTTGCGAACATCGCACAATAAAAAAGAAATGCACATTGCATACATTAAACGTGAGTGGAATTTTATTTTTTCTACCAGAGTTTTATAGAGATAATATGAAAGGATTCCAATGCTTACATTTATTTCATTACTGGCAACACGAAAGCAGGGCCTTCGCTATTTTTCCATTCAATATATTGGAAACGCACCCGGCTTAACTGAAGTCAGATCGGCCTCTACTTTGCACCAAATATCTTTGGGGCGACGATCTTCCCTATAAACATTCGTTTTATATTATATGTAAGATCTATATTAGAACGCCAGTATTGGACCTTTATTATCTTTATATTGCATTTGTTTTGCAAAGTTATGTAATTTATGACCTAAAATTTCGTATCGTGTATCCGAAAATAAATTTAAAATACTTCCTCGTAATATAACTACATTATTGCATTTCTTTAGCGGTGAATTTGTCTCCATTGCGAACGTTTTATTACATTTTATTATTGAAAGTAGCTTTGGATAAAATGAACACCCTGCCTTTACTTCCTATTACAATAAAGGTTTTCTTTCTCTTGTCCTAGATTTTATATTACTTAGATCGGGCCGCTCAGCTCAATGTATTACGACACGCTGTGAGGTGAATCCAAACTTAAATATGTATCGGAATACGAAATTAAATGACGCTGTTGGCGAACATAATTATTTATTATTGTTAGCTGGTAATTCTGGTACTCAATGCTGGTATCACTTTAATTCCCTTCGCATTTAGAAGTTTAATACTCAGTTTACATTATTGTATATAAAATTGAGTTTCCTCTGCTCTAGTTATATACTGTGCAATATGAATAAAACCAATTTAATATCAAGTATGGGAAAACAATCAAAACTAATTTCCTTAGAGAATTCAGGGAGAGAATACGACATGGTATATTTAACGGAATTAACTGGCGTCTGCGGCGTTCTCTGCTTCATACAATCTCGCTTGGAATATGTGGTATTATGTTGGTATTTGGGAATCTTTATATTATTATTTACGACTTAAGGTATTCCGCAAAGTTCAGCGTCCTGTATAAACATATAATAATGTATTCTTTTGCATTTAAATTACAAAATATTAGGCTCACTAAATGGTACCGACATTATACAATATATATCATTAGTCACTGAGGACTTATCACCCTATATTTGCCTTCCCCAAACGGGAACGTATCGCAATAATAGAAATCTCATTAAAATATCATGTTCAGACTAAGCCTTTGATTCGAGAATCAGATTCGGGTTGTTGTTATGAAGATATCAAGCTCCAACGCAGATTCGAATTATTCGTGTACAAGTAATTTGTTGTACTTAGATAAAAAAAAACATAATTATTTAGTAGATATGTTAATGTAAAATAATTTGTATAATATAAATTAATATTGACTAATATGTAATGTTTATTTTGAAAGCAATATTTTTCCCCTTTATTAGTTTATTTTTAAACGACATACTATTACAATTACAGATAAACAGTTAGTTTGTGTAGAAAATTAATTAATATGTGTAAGGTAATGAAATCAATGAAGTCGAATATTTATATTTACTTAAAACAATTGAATTATAAGGTACAAGAGTCTTTTTTGTTATGAATAAGATTACTCTTTGTATGGGCATATACAAATACATTAAAAATATTTTTATACAGAACACAGTAGGCAACTCGTTCCATGCATTATCCCAAAAATCTTATCATTTGATTTTTTATTGTAAAACGGAATTGGGGGTTTTCATTGTGTAGACATTGCGTTGCGAAGCCAAATTGCGTTGGTAAAATTTTCCGCTCTGAGCATAAACAAATTCAAGGTTGCGTTTTATTCAATCTTTTGATTGGAACAAACGTACTTTGTTGATCATACACGACAATTTTAATTAAAGCTAAGAGCCATCTGCGCTGCCAATTGCCGGTGAAGCTGTTAAGGCCATCTGCAGCCAACAGCAGTAGTCAGATAAAAAAAACGACAATTTTAAACAATATTTTGAACTATATAACTTTTGCAAGCCATTAGGATATTTCTTGACCTACTTTAGAATCATTCAGTTACTCAACAATGATTTTTCAATATTTGTGTATGGCAAATTATATTAATTATTGCAAACACGAACAAAGAAATTTATTCTGAATATTTAACCGTTTTTTACAATGTAAGTTGACTGCTAGATATCGTCCCGCGTGGAAATCGTAATGAGAGTTCTTCGTTCAGTACTGGTCTTATAACGCTGTCATGATGATAGTGATGTAATATTCAATGTTACCCAAAGAAATTGCTTGTTTACCACACTAATTTGTAAACTTAAAGCTTACAAGACTGTATACCAGAAGCAAATTGTTCTTTGAATTTGATTAATAAAGTAACTTCTAAGTATATGTTAATAAAAAATTTGGTTATGATATATCGTTATTAAAAGGCTAAATGGTTATATTTGATCACAACTCCGCAAAGCACCGAAACCGGGCTTGCAAGACAATGTAGGTTTCACAGGCAACAAATTCTCCTTGCTGCGTCTAACTTTATTTAAATTGATGCAAAGTGAACGAGACGTCATGGAAATTTCCGCGAAACTGATTTTGTGATTCCCGACGAAATTTACCCAATAGGTAACACGTGAAGTTGTAAAACAATAGGTATCATTTACATTAAAATGTTACCTTTTATATTTGTCCTTGTTAAATTATAGTTTTGATTGAGTAGATCGTCTTACGCATCAGAATTCAGGTAAATGAGAAACCTAACCGCTTCGAAACTGACACAAATACAAATAGGAGTATTCTCAAAATATGATTTTTTACTAAATTTCTATGTTTCTGAAAGTTAATGTTAAGGATTTCATCAATAACTGACATAAACTAAACATCTGTAAGTTTCTTACTATGTTCCTTACTTACTTAATAATTGTACTGAACTATATAAATATTATTATGCATATACGAATTCCTATTTTATGTAGGAATAAACATACACCTTTAAATAACAAAGTTATCTAACTTAAACAAGGAAACCTGAGGGGAATATCCCCTAAAAAGGCAATTTCGATTCAAATCCCGAACTGTATTCAGTCCAAAATCCTACTTTATTATCGGCGGCCCTTTCGCAATCAGTGTGCAACGACGGCACCGCACGGAAATTGTGCAGCGTTTTATCAAAACGCTTCCGACGCTCGACCGCACTCTGCGATACCAGTGTTTGCATCTGTGCGCTCACCACAACCTACGCCGATACTGGACGCAAGTGCCTTCGCAATGTACGACACGATACATTTCGATCCTTACGTAGTTTTTGACAAAATCCTTTTTGCACTTATAAGATTTTTTTTTTTAAAGTATAATGCCCGTATTCTAGAACAAGACTCAACTATGATCTTTACTTTAATTGAGTTAGAAAGTGATGGTGTTATTTATCGTATAGGGCGCTATCCTTTTCTCATACTGCTTAGGTGAAGATCAAAGCTTGAGTCTCGTTTTACAATACGGACCTTAATCAGTTAGTAGTTTTATAACATTACCTCTTAAGGATATGTGCAAAATACAAAGTGCGGTGTGATGCATTTTAATCGTTCTTTGTAACCGGAGAAATTAAAACCCAGAGACTATGCTGGCTGGGACACCTGAAACGAATGAATGAGGGTTACTGTACCCAAGAATGTATCTGGGAGACCTGACCGAACGCCGACCTATTGGATACCCCAGATGTCAATAGAGGGACGCCGTGGGACCAGACTTGCGAGAACTCTAAATCTGCCGTCCACTAGCCAAAATGCCGTTAACTGACGAGCACTGTTCTTAGTTCGGCTGATAAGTAATTTAAATGGTATACGATTATACTCACTATTCTATCTATTCATCCTATCGCAGTCCACTGCTGGCCTCCCCCATTTTGCGCCAGATATCCCGGTCCTCCGCTTTTCTCCACCAACGACCTTTCGCAAGTCGTCGGTCCATCGGGCCGGAAGGCGTCTGTGGCGATCGTTAGCAAAGTCTTGTAAGGCCGTTCTGACTACTTAAAACATATGTATGTACGTAAATATATGAATTAGTATCAAATCTGTTTTTTATATAAACAACATATACAAGCACTAGGACACTGAACCTACTAATCGATTACACTAACACTGATCCTAAATGAGAATGAAGGTGATGGTTGTGATGTCGGCTATTCGGGAAGAGTTCTGAGTTCGATCCCTGGGCAGAACAGACATGTTCATGCATCAAACATTTGTATGCATGAACATGTCTGTTTATATCGGTCTGGTTGTTTTCTATGTATAAAGTGTATGTATTGACAAAAAAAAGTTAAAGTATGTTTATTTGTTGTTTAGTGTTCATATACTTGTTTACTTCGGGGGTAGATGTCGCTGTATGCATTTCTGTGGATATTTGTTTATTTATATTTTATAGTAAAATTATAAAGAGCAACAAAACTTTAGAATATTCATACGACTTCAATTATAATCATAAATGAATTCATACGATGATTCCATTAGTCCAGCATATGGCGTTAAATATGCACAGTATTAATTAGAATAGTGGGTCTTCCATTGTATTCAATGTGACAATGACATACCTAGGTACTCGCTATATATTGTTTCAACGTTGGTCAAAGAAGGAGCATTTACTGTAAAGTTGACAGTTCAGTAATAAGAACCTTTTAAATTTTAGCTCACATGTATACAACTTTGAAAAAAATAATACATAAAAATACCATAAATAAAAATACATTAAAAAAAAGATCCCTATTTAGGATATATGTAGGTGTCATCGGATCGTTCAGCGCAAATCAACTATTTTAGGAACTGACCCTAAAGCAATGGGATTGCCCAAATGGCGACGTAAACACCTTTTTATAGTGGTACCATAACAGTCTTACTCCAAGAAATGTTCATACGAAATTTCCAGAATTCCCCTTATCGTCAGTTACGAGGTCGGAACCCTCTTTGCGAACGATTTCGTAATGTTAATTGCATGAGCAAATAAACACGTAGGTAACTTCGTTAGCAGTTCAATTGATAAATGCTTTGGAGAAAACTTTGGCTGTATAAGTAAATGGGGCAGATAGAAATCTTTGAAATATGTTTGAAGAAGTTGGTTTACAAAGATATCATTTTCAGTTGAACATGAATACCTGTATTGTGCAATTATTTCGTTAAATTATTTCTTAGTAAACAGTAATGTATGACGAAAAATTGCATTTGCGTCTGTATTTAGTTGCTATGATTGATGACTATTATGTCATGCTGTAGTTAAGAAATTTCAAATTCATAAAAAGCTGAATTTTCCTACTGAGGTCATCATCATCTTTATTAGCATAAACCGTTCCGCAACAAGGCATAGTCAAAACACACCTACTGGAACTGGACAAATGGAGGACAGGAAAGGACACGCCCACAATCAACCACGCAGGCTCCAAACGGATTAGTTAACCACTACCATTCTAATAGACTAGTCGAGACTGGACTTACGCGATCCTGAAGCATGGAATCTTCTTTGTTTGAGACCAACAGCCAAATGGGAAAAAATTGACAAAGTTACTGGCATCAAAGACCTACTTTTTGAAGGATTCGTGCTCACTACCTGCTGTTTAGGTAGCGATAGCGATGTTAAACCAAATATGCAGTATATAGTATCCCTTAACAGAATCACCATAAAATTTACCTTAAATCGTCTCAACCTATACACTAATATGATATCAATAAAGAAGCTCTCCCAACAGTCAAGTGTTCCACAGTCAAAAAGTACAAACAAAAGCGTAAATTACAAAAGCCGTAAAACCAAATAAAATGGTCGGCGTGAGTTAGCGATGAATTTATTTGTCCGTTTGAATTTGCTGAAAATAATAAGCAACCTTCCCATCCGCTCGTCGGCGAGTAGGTTAAGCTGTCGACACAGCAATTATTGGATTTCCGAAATCATTTCGTGTAAATTACTGCCGAATTAAATCCATTAATGCTTAAAATACTGCCCAGTGGAACGTTAATTAAATTTTCCAGGGCAAATAGAGAAAATACAACTCCAAACTTCGAAGCTAATTATTACAACAACAGTTAACAACTTGTTTAGAAAATCCTTTTAGAATAGACCTTCTATCTTCGTTATTTGTAAAAAAAATTGTATATGTACATAAGACAGGCTGCGGATAATCTACTCCGCTCTCCGCTCATTTTAGTTATGCTTTGAGCTTTTTTTCCGATTGAAGTCCGGCCAGAGATATTTGTGAATAAAAGTTTGTGACTGTTTGATTTTCTAGACGACTAGATGTTCCCCACGGTGTTACCCGCGTTATAAGATATTCTCCCACAATATAACATAACTAAAATAGCTTCGATAAGTATAAACATTGCTTTATTATTCCAAAATAAAAAGTATTGTCTTTAATAAAAGTATCCTATATTTGTAGGTTATAGGCTGATGATAAGAATATGTAAAAAAAGGTTTCTCACACATTGATTTTAAGACTGACCGGAAGATAACAAAGTTTAAGATCGACTGCGTAGATATCGGATTCTTGCTAATTTATCTCATTTGTAATTAATACTATTGTGATTTAGCTAAGTTCTTTGTTGAAATGTGAAATAAATACTGAATTTACTGGATAACGTGACTAATAAATATCCTTATTGACAAAAACTAGCATTTGCTAAATGTGGTGAAGACGAGACCTTTAGTGAATGATATGCTATATCAAACATGTTTTTAACTTATTTTTTTACTTCTAGATAATATAATCGACAGTAACAACTTACTGCTGCCTGCTTGGTGGCAAATTTAATATGATAGCAATTTTAAAATATTTGTTACAATGTTTCTAAGAAAACAACCATACCTTATTAAATTATACCCAGAGATAAACAAAACACAGGGGTTTTTATTTTCACTCTCAAATATCAAGTTATCTACTGATATTTGAGAGAAAAAATAAAAATACTGGATATATATGGATATATATATATATATATACAGTCTCTCTATTTTTACTTATTTATTTATTTTGGTTCACCAGCTACCTTACTTATAAATTATTTCTAAATGTATCATTACGCAAAAAAATTTGCGGTAGGCATCACGGTCATCCTCTTTCCTCATTCTGCTACCAATAGCGATATTTTACAAGTCGTCGATACATCCGACCGAGCTTCGTGAGCTTGGCTTGCCAAGACGCTGTCTTCATTTCAGTACCCGTTTGCTGCAGCGACCTATGTCGATAACTTTAGTTCATTATTAATGATTTTATTCACTTTTATGTATTTTATTTGCAAATGTTTACTAAAATTCTCTCTCGAGTGCGCCGCTTAAATCTAAATCTTATCGTTTAATGAAACAATGAAAAAATAGTGATAACGGTCTACATTATAGGGTTCAGTGTCATAACGTTAAACCGTTTGAAAGGTCGTTTCCTTTTAGCTTGATTCTATCTAACCTTTTAAAGTCCTTGTCCTGGACGATATTCAAATGTTTTGGTGAATTTTGGCGAATACCATTAGTGATATTAAGAATATTAAGGGAAACCTTCCTTCAAAAATAGGCAAAAAATATGATTATAATTATTAGTATTTTTTGTAATGTTTAACCGTCAATAGGACCAATTTCGAGAAGGAGGTTTCTTGTCGAATCCAATTAGGATTGGAAGTTAAGGGAGAACTTTTCGTACAAAATACCTCAGTGTCTAAGCACGAAAGTCTTTGACCAGTGTGTGTTGGCAGTTATGACGTACAGAAGCGAAACATGGTCGCTTACTAAGGGCCTCTTGAATAGGCTTAAGTTTACTCAACGTGCTATGGAGAGAGCTATGTTAGGTGCTTTCCTGCGCGATAAGATCCGGAACAAGTTTATCCGTAAGAGAACCAAAGTGACCGAGATAGCCCACAGGATCAAGTTAAAATGGCAGTAGGCAGGGCACATAGTGCGTAGAATCGATGGCCGATGGAGCGGAAAGGTTCTCCAGTGGCGTCCGCGTAACGGAAAATGAAGCATAGGCCGACCCCCAGGTTAAGGTTGCGGGGAGCAGATGGATGTCAACTGCAAAGGATCGTTCCGCGTAGAAATCACAAGGGGAGGCCTTCGTTCAGTAGTGCATGTTTTATGTTATAATGTTGATGAATCGTCAATATCAATAATGTTAAACACAACATATTCTTAAGGGGCAGCCTTGATTATGTCAGAGCATTATTTTGTCATCTGTTCTCACTTACACACTTATTTGCAACCTATACTTTAAATAATTACTCTTAACCGATATTTTATTATTTCATTTAACTGAAAGTTCAAAACTGCTTCCATGTCAGCTGTGCTTGTCGTAGCAGTTTGTAATTAAGACTTCACTGTTCGTCTCTCTTTTCTCTTCAACCTGTCGCAGTCCACTGCTGGGCATAGGTCTCCCCCATTTTGCGCCAAATATCCCGGTCCTCCACTTTCCTCATCTAGCCTCCACCAGCGACTTTCGCAAGTCGTCGGTCCATCGGGCCGGAAGGTGTACCTATTGGCAAGCATTGCCAAGATGCGGTCTCCACTCCAGAACTCATATTATCTAAAGGCCAGATCCCTTCTTTTGCGAGATCCCTGACTACTTCAACTTGCTGATCCGAGGCTATGTCGGCTATGTCGTTAACTTTAGTTCTCGTACGGATTAAATCATTTCTGATCTTATCCCTAAGAGAGACCCCAAGAATAGCTCGCTCCGTTGCGCGTTGAGTGACTTTAAACTTGTGAACCAATATCACAGCTCACTGTGATATTGGTTAACAAGTTTAAAGTCACTCAACGCGTAGTAGGCAGGGCACATAGTCCATGTTTCAGCTACGTATGTTAGCACGGTAAAACGCTTTGCTCAAAGACTTCCGTCTTTTATCATACCGAATGCCGCCTAGCCAAACTGAACCCTCCTACTCCTCCCTCTCGAAGTTATGCCGGCCATGTTGGTTTGGCCCAGGTATATATCCTGCACAACCTTGAGAGGGACGCCATCGACGCATATTGGTTGTGGCATGACACGATTATTGCACATGACTTTCGTCTTGTCCAAATTCATGTCAAGCCCAACTCGTCGGGAAGATTCATTTAGGCTGTTCAGCATCTCAGCTCTTCAGATGACTCCGCCACGATGACGATGTCGTCAGCAAAACGAAGATGAGAAATATACTCTCCATTGACGCTGACGCCTCGTTCAGACCAGTCAAGGGTCTTAAAGACATCCAATGCGTTTAGGAACAGTTCCGGGGATATAGCATACCCCTGTCTTACACCACGACGCAATAGGATGGGTCTTGACCGCTCGTCTTGGATCTGAACCGTCATCGTCGCTGCGTTAGAGAGACACTTCATCTCTTGTTGAAACTGCACTATTCTAGAGTATTTTGTTTTTCAGAATTAAAACAAAAAGGTAGGGTTTATTTTAATAAGATCTGTCAATGAAAGAAAAACAGTTACCATTTATTTGTGTCATAAAAAATGTAAAACAAAAATAGATACAACATAAGACAAAATTTTTTAACATCAATAGTTACATAAGTATATTAAATATAATGTCAAATGTGTAAACCAAATCTGTTGCTCCACTCAAATGTTCTTGATGTTCTAGGTATTACACTTATTAAGGAATCCTTTCCTATTATGTGACCTGTTTATTTTTAGGTAAAACAAAAAAAAGTCTATCAGTAGTTTAAATATTTTCGATCCAATCATTAAATACTCTTTTCACGTTCCGCACTTGACCGTTTTTTACGGCTGGGAGTGTCAGGCGAAAACACGGAGGGACGTTTTTGTTACTCATCGACAGTTCATTCATCTCGAGTGTAACATTGACAGATCTATTGTGATCGCGAACAATGGCCGGCGCAATGCCCAAATTTGTAATAAGGCAGTTTTCCCCTAAACGATACTGAGGAATGACGCTTTAAGCAAATTTCTGATTTAAATTTTATCAAAAGTATACGAAATCATTGCAAGATTTCGTGCTTGGTTTACTATGGACTCGTGAGCAAATATGTGTAATTAGGATGATCATGCAGATGTTACGTCTTGTATAGTCGATTATCAATAGTCTATCAATATTTGGACTTAGTATCAATACTATCGATAGCTTAGTTTAGCGCAATACTATTGGTAGACTGCAATACTATCGATAGTATCGTAGCTCAATACAGACATAACTACACCAGCTTGTAAATTACACCAACAATCGATAGTATATCGATAGTTTTTCACTATCGATAGTCAACCTTTTAATAATAGTATGGCCACGATCGATAGTATCGATATTGTCGATAGTTGTTGTAATATACAAAGCCGATTCTATCGATGGCCATTTCTATATTGAGCTACGATACTAGCTTATCGATAGTATAGATGATTTTCGAGGTCAATTTATTGATAGTTCAGCAACACTGCTTGTATGTTTAATTTTTTTAAACTTGGTACGAGACAGACAGATTTCTAGTTTCAGATTTCTACACTTTTAACATCATCAAGAATTAAGGCTGTTATAGACTAATGCTTCAGAAGAAATACCACTATCTCCATCACCTTACCTACAAAGGGTTCACACACCAGACTAAGTACTTAGGCAATTTGAGCAAACGGCTGAAAATGTTCGCAGTCTTTGCCTGAGGCTCTTACTACTTACAAGTATGAAGTTCCTGCCACACATATTAAATACTAACCAATTTATTATTATGATCAAAATGTAAATTGTATCAATGATTAGTTTACCTTATACGCTACACACAAATTAATAAAAAAGTAAAAGTCGTCATAAGTTTTATGAATCCATTTAAAAATATATTAATACAGTAGATAACCTATTATAAATATAGATAGCGAATTTTACAATAATGAGAAAAAATAATATAATCATATCAAGAATAAACAGCACATAAACAAGTAACATTAATACTAGTACCTACTAGTCTGAATATTCAAAGCTGCATCCGTCGGTTTTGCAGCATGTGCCTCTGACCATTTGAACACGCATTTGTTGAATGTTTCTGGTTGGTGTCTAAGAACGTGGCATGCCATTATCACATGACTGTCATGCCATAACTGACTGTTCTACCCAAAACGTACGATCTTTGATGTTGATAGTGAAGTCTTTGGCGTCAATCTTTTGGTGACGCAGTATTCGATTCAAGCTCTATAAAATAACAAAATAAAAAAGCTATTCTTATATATTAATTTTAGAGACCTGTACGTCTCGCATTGGAATGGAGTAAGTCCAAATAAAAACTCTTTGGTTGAATTTTGTAATGCATCACTATTTTTTAACGCTGAAGTTTGCCTCATATTAATCCCACATCCTCAATATCATCCATTCCTAGTTGAACCTTTGTTAATTTACTCATCATCCGCAGTTGTACGTAATATTATATAAGTAAATTAATCACTTCAATAAACGTTTACATTAAATAATATATTTAGTGTATTAAAGTCATTGTTTGATTGATAACCATATTTTTTTATTATATACGTCCATATACATACATACAAAAATATCAGATATTATATCTATATTGTATGTATGTATCTTTTACTTAAACGAATTCTATCGGTTTACGCTAATATTAATAATAGCCTTGTATTCCAAGTTTTCGATTTTGTAGTGCTACTTTAAATACCTAATTAAGAGACATTTATGTTGAACGAGGTTTTCAAATTTACTAATGACTGTTTGTATCGTTAATTGCTGATAGCATGGTTTGTAAAAAATATATTTAAATTTCATCACGGTTTTAAATTGTTTAAGTCACTTTAATTACACTTACCCAAAAGCAGTATTGGTTAGATTTCATAGTGCGCATTCTTTTATATTTGATGAGCTCTAAATATATTTTATTTCATCAAAATACATTTTTATAAAGTTAATGCCGCGATTTTTATTTAATGCACGTGTATACTCCCTCAGTAATAATTTCTCTTATAATAATCTCTCTTTTTCTTTTTCATTTTGGCAACCGTTGAACTAGGCCGACTTTTAGACGAATATCTTAAAATTCTAGTTTTCCTGGAAGTTATGTACTAATAGTACCCTTGAAACGAAACTGAAGTTCTAAGGCCACAGTAGTAAAACTTCTAGGCTGAATGTCCCTTGAATGTAATAACGTAATCCCAAATAATGATTGTTCAAAATATATAAAAATACCTACTTTGAATGTTCTACAAAGCTGCCGATATTGAGCAAACTAAGTTACAAATAAATAGTAAGGCTGAGAGCCATCTGCGCTCGCCACTTGCCCGGTGAAGCTGTAAAGGCCATCTGCGGCCAAAAGCAGTAGTCAGTTCGAAAAAAAAAAACATATAAATAGTTTGTAATACCTGATTGAGCGTGGGTGGCTCATTGGTGTGGACTATTGCCTTCCGGAGGGTGCAAGTTCAAATCCCGCCATGTACCAATGTGTTATCCAATTTCAAAATTTATATGTACGTATATCTTACGGTGAAGGAAAACATAGTGAGGAAACCTGCGCACGCCTACGAAGAAATTCAAAGGTTGTGCGTGAAGTCAACCAATCGCACTGGGCCCGCGTGGACGACTTAGTCCTATACACCTCGTACGGGTAGGCTCGTGCCTCTCGGTGAGAACGTATAATGAATAAATTACTCAATTTTTAATTTCAAAGACCTAGATTTACATAGTCCTATTATTAAAATATGAGTATCCATCATCGACAACATTGATGGAGCACTGAATATTGAAAATGCAAATGTGTTTTATTCCAAATTTATTGTCAACATAATTTTCTAATTCCCTTTATTACAATACGAATAAAGTTTGGGTATTCTTGAAAACAGATCATATTTCACGTATGAAACCCAGGACGAAGATTCGGATGCGGTTCGTGATTGCCCTTTTACTTACTATCTCTTTAGGGATATTGTATGTACTTAAGTATTAGCAGTAGTATGAATAAAAAGAGATAAAATAGGTTCAGGTATTAACATTTTGGGACCCGAAACAATTTCACAATTTTGATGTGCAGCCTGCTGAATAAAAGAAGTGAGTGACTACCCGTACAGGGTGTATAGGCCTTAGTCGTCCACGCGAGCTCAGTGCGGATTCGCCGACTTCATGCAGATCCTTTTGGATCTCTTCGCAGGCGTGCGCAGGATTCCTCACGAAGTTTTCCTTCACCGTGAGAGCGACGGATAACATACATATAAACAAGCTTTAACTTGAATGCTTAAAAAAAAAACTAAACAAGCTTTTATAACAAATAAATTGTGACAAATTTGAAATGACGTTTTAACTTAACAGTAAAAGTTTTAGAGTAAACGTTTATTTATTTTTCTTTAAGTGCATTGAAATTAAAGTTTGCTTTAAAAACGTTTATTGAACTCTAATTTTTAGTAGCCATATTTACAGGCTTATGGTTCGTTTAGGAGCCAGATGATGTTATATAACATTATCCCGCGAAAAATGTTATGGTTGCAGAGTTTGAATACATCCACGTAAAATATAGACTTTTTGTAAAAACCGAATGTATGTTATTAAAGCACAATAATTTACTCGTAAACTTAATTAGCTGTCCGCTATTTTATCCACGGAAATAAAAGTGACATCTTGTTACGTTAGCTATCTGCCAGTAAGAAATCTTGTCAAAAATCGATCAAACCACAAACAGAATAACTAGAAAAAAATATGGTAGAAGTAAGAAATGTGAATGTTATAGTTTAGACAAGCCAATATAACATTTTGTTTATTTGTATCGATAATCGACGAAATATATATTCATAAAACTAGGTTTTATGATATGATACCTAATTTAAAGGTTAGGTACCTACGATATTGACCTAAACTTAATTGACGGCGAAGAAAACTTAGATCTTATTACCAAGTTCCGACATCTCGTACTTTATTGTTCTGAAGTCTATGTTACTAAATTAAATTCCTCAGCTTTATTTATTTTTTATCGGATCTAAAATGTTTTTCTGTTACCATGCTGATTATAGCTAGTTAGAAAGAAAGAAAGAAAGATTTCTTTCTTTCTTTCTATAGCTAGTTGTAATAGTTCCAATAGCTAAGTTCTCTTAAATAATTAATTTACCATATTAGTAAGAATACTACATCTTCGAAAATAAATGTGTTCTCTTTTATACGTAACAGTGCCTAAATAACTTCAATGTAAAAATAAATACCGATGTCCACTTGGATGAATGAATTTCTTAAAACATTACTGATGTATTTGCAACCATCTTTAGGGTTCCGTAGCCAAATGGCAAAAAACGGAACCCTTATATATTCGTCATGTCTGTCTGTCTGTCCCTCCGTATGTCACACCCTGTTTTCTCCGAAACTATAAACACTACACTATCCAAACTTTGTAAATATATAAATATATATATATATATATATATATATATATATATATATTATATATATATATATATATATATATATATATATATGTGAACCGCTATTAGTTTTGACAAGAAACTTGAAAAAAATAATAATTTTGGGTTCCCCATACATTGAACTGAAACTCAAAAATTATCATTTTTTTATAAATTGAATGGTTTGCGCGAGAGACATTTCCAAAGTTAAAAAAGTTGCGTCCCCCCCCCCCTCTAATTTCTTAATTATGGGTTATAAAAAAAAAAAAATATATATGTACATTACCATAAAATCTAGCAACGAAATTTAGTTTGAACGATTTCTGGTGTGTAGTTTCTTTTTACGTCAGAAACGGTGAACCACTATTTTTCATATTAAAGCTGTAGTAGGTGCTAAGTAAATAAAAACTACTTTATTTTATGTTACTTGCTGCTGCGAAACCCTCCACGGCGAGTCCGCCTCGCCTTGGCCAATTTTCTTCAATGAGTTTACGCTTTAAATGTCTAAACATTTAAATAAGAAATCACATTTCAGTCACCTTTATCTGAAATCCCTGAATTTTATAAAAACATAGAACTATAAAAAACTAGTATCTAATAATACCGTTACAGGCAATTTATTTTCAAATTAAGCTAATCATGCAGCTAAGTATCGACGTTGGCAGGCTTTCGACTATTAACGCTAGAATGGCATATATGTACAAAACATATATGCATCGTTCAGTTCCCCTCTTCAGCCCATACGAATACAGTAATCTATCAATCTAATTAGCCTGAGTTTACCCTCTATTGGGTGGATAATTCTCTGAATCGTTTTCACGTTGCAAAAATAGTGCCAAATATTTTATTATTAATATTTATTTTTTGAGCTTTTAGTCAAATATTTATGACCA
>PQWD01008354.1:0-19764 GCA_019425675.1 Leucinodes orbonalis | reverse complement strand
TCCTACGCGATAAAATTATCCGTAGGAGAACTAGGGTGACCGACGTAGCCCACAGAAAGCAAGTTGAAGTGGCAGTGGGTAGAGCACATAGGCGTGAAACGATGGCCGAAGGGGCGGAAAGGTTCTCGATTGGTGTCCAAGTAACGGGAAATAAAGCGAAAGCCGACCCCGAACGAGAGTAGAGGATAACGAAGGGTAGGCCGACCTCCAACCAGATGGAAGGATGACCTGGTTAAAGTGGCGGGTAGCAGATTGTGTCAATTGCTAGAGATCCGAATCTTTCATGTAATAGACGATTCACAACTATTATATATAAATATCCACTGACATTCACACAGCGCCATTTAGGCCCAAGTTAACTGTGAAGCCTGTATTACGGTAGTACCCTAATACCCACACAACAACGGATAAACATACTTATATATTTTTTGAAATATATGTATTTTAAAATATTTATATATTTTTATATATATATATATATATATATATATATAATACATAAAAAACATCCAGACTATTTCAAATAGATATATTCATGCACACAAATGTCTGTGCTGTCGGTGATCAAACCCGGAACCTTTTATGTAATAGACTTTACAACCATTACACCACATGGAACGCCAATACGTTTAAAATCGCAATATCATTGAACGTTTGTAATTAACTGAATAGGTTATATCATACCATTTGGCTTTGCGACATCGTTACAGTATGATATTGATGTTCTGTTAAGCATATGCCATTATGTTTGGATAGCACCAATTTCATTAGCGAACGAGCAAGATATTTTGTGTTATAACCCCTTGGAATTGAGACTGAATTCGCTTGCATTCACTGTTGTAAAATTTTCAGTTCCAAATTTTATTTGTGTATTTACATTACTTAATTTTTGATAGGTTTTTTCATGCGTGCATAATATTACTGAATTGTTGCCTCTCTAAAAGGTCTAACGACCTAGTCATTTTGACTGTTCTTGGTCGGTAAGGCTTAGGTTGCAAAAGTAGTGTACTAGGAGTCCATATTTACCTAGAGCTTTATCCATCATTGGTCAAGTGTGTGTTGATCGCCCGTGCCTTGTTCGTTATTGGGCAGAATGCAAAATAGGCTGCTAATGTTGGCTTGGATTGCGAAAGCTCTGTACTAGGGATCCATAAACTACCAACAGCTTATCTCAACCCTTATCAAGTGTATGTCGTTCGCCAGAGCCTCGTTCGTTGTTAGGCAGGATCGTAGGAGGCAGTACGATGGGCTGAAAATTTGGACTTGCGTTACGAAATCTCTGTACTAGGGGTTCATAAACTACCAGGAGCTTTACTCATCCCAAATTAAATGTGTGTCGCTTGCCAACACCAGAGTACGTTGTTGGGCAGGATTGTGCCATGAGCCGGTAATATTGACTTGTTTTACGATAGCTCTGTACTAGGGGTCCATAAACTAACAAGAGCTTATCTCGTCCCTAATCAAGTGTGTATCGCTCACCAGAACCAGAGTACGTTGTTGGGCAGGATTGTGCCATGAGCCGGTCATACTGACTTGGGTTACGCTAGCTCTGTACTAGGGGTCCATAAACTACCAAGAGCTTATCTCGTCCCTAATCAAGTGTGTCTTGCTCGCCAGAACCAGAGTACGTTGTTGGGCAGGATTGTGCCATGAGCCGGTCATACTGACTTGGGTTACGATAGCTCTGTACTAGGGGTCCATAAACTATCAAGAGCTTATCTCGTGCCTAATCAAGTGTGTATCGCTCGCCAGAACCAGAGTACGTTGTTGGACAGGATTGTGATATGGGCTCGTAATATTGACTGAGGTTGCAAGAACTCTGTACTAGGAGCCCACAAATTACTAAGAGGTTATCTTCAAAGCCTTTTTCGTTGTCTGACTTGTCGCATGACGAACAGTTAAGGTTAGTTTGGGTCTTTTGTTTACTACAACTTACAACTTTAGCTTATTGTTTGTGTGTAATAATTATAATACAAAATGAAACTTATTTAATGGCCATTGAATTCTGCATAAAATACTTCATTGTTATTCAGCAATTTCAATGTAATGTTGCAATTCGTTAATTCGAATACTCTTGATGTGCATTTTTTGTATTTAACTGCAATTGTTATAGTGATGTGACAGTAAAATTATGGCATCGATAAACATTTATTAATAAAGAATACTTCAAGACATTTTGTGAGATAAAAGGTCAAAAGGTCTTTAATTGCTGATAAGTATGATGGGGTGATGTATAAACACTCCATCAAAATATTTACGCAATAACATATTTATTTTTAAACTTTTTGCTTAAACTAACATAGATATAAGTGATTTCACAGATTTTGTTTACTAACACTTTATGGATTTTGCATTTATTTGAAATAAAGAACTATTATTGTTATTATTATTATTTAATAAAAGTTTATATTATTTTGTTAATGAAAATCTTAACTCAAAGACACCAATGCCTTTGCAGAAATCATGAGTTTTTTATTTATTTATTTTCACTTTTATAATGATTTAGGTATGATATTGCTTACAATAATAAAAAAACGATATTCAAAAATAGATAAAAAATGTTTTTTTATATAGGAACAGATGCTATAAACTTATGTATCGACTTTTCTTGTTTTTTTTTAAATTCATTTCCTCTTCTTAGTAAATTTCAATTTTTTTATCCCCAATCAAAAATTCCTTTCCTATGCATTTAATAATAATTTCTTTATTTGCTAGAATACAGTGTGTAACAAACAATGTGGTCTTAAATAATATAAAATGTCCTGTCATATTCTGTCGTGAACATTACGACGTGCAATTTAAATTCAGTAATACCTAATTTATAAATATTATTACAGATTTTATACAATGTATCTGCAATTTAATTTTACTATTTGTTTATATAAAATTAGTGTCAATACAATAAAATATCAATCAAAAAGAAAATTAATTAAAAATGTAAAAAAAAACAAATATTTAAATACAACTATCGAATTAATAAATTATACATATAAAGAAATGTTCGCTACAATTAATAATTATAATCGATTTTTATAATTCATTTACCTTTCATGCTTTACAAGATTTATAATTTAAAAATTCACTGACAGCATAAAACATATTATTTAATAAAAACTGAAAAAGTTTATTGCTAAATTTAGACAATGTTATACTTTTTAATTTTTATAATCAAAAAATGTCTAGTTTCAAACTAATATAACAAAAACATTTAAGAGTTATTTACCTTACGTTATACGGAACAGTTTATATTTAGTCCCAACCGAATGTCCGGACAACAATACAAAGAAAGGCTACGTACGTTGGACCGGTCGTCTGGAAATGATCCCTTGGGACGTCGTCGGTACCCGAAATCCCGATCGGACTTTCCGACTCATTGAATGACAAAACTCAGTTGACTTAAGTGAGTGATACAGTGACAATTATTGGCAAAATGAACCGCGATAACCGTTTGTTCGATTTGAATCAGTGATTTCGTTTCTGCTATCAATTAAATACTTATAGTAACTTGATATTATACAAAAAAAAGGGTACAACCAATATGGTGTAATGTATTTAGCTATATACCAACTAACAGATAAAACATTTTAAATTAACTATATTTTAATATTCATTAATTTATTTGGCTAACCAACAAAAACATATCGCTAGAAAATTTAATTACAGTATTTTACACACATGAATACATGATTAAGCGATGTCTTAATAAAATAGGCTGCCACGGCTTACACACACAAAATATGCGTGTAAATATAAAAATATATACAAAGCTTCGGCCACAAAATTACATAAAATAGGTAAAAGCCAGAAATCAAATTGAATTAGATCGTGCCTTGATGCAAATGATCAATTGATTTGAGGCAAGCACCGTTAAAACAAAATTCGTGTATATATATATTAACCTCCTAAGAAAGTTTGTTAAAACGATTTTGCTTAAAAATTAGTCTGTTTTGATACGAATAAAAATCATTAAAATTTCTCATAACGTCGATATAGCTCAGTACATCACTATCGAGTTATCCCGCGAGAGGCATTATTGCGAATCGAGTTTCATATCGATAATCAGCGGAACTGTTTTAATGAGGTCGTACTGGGTTCCAATTCCGATAAATTTAAAATGCGCTCATTCTATATTTTTTTCTATTTCAATATTATATATAATTATACATCATTCACTCATTCGTTCTCTTTTAAGGCAGAGTAGTTGGTAACACCAATAGACAATTCATTCAACTGTACAATTACCATTAACGTCAAAGTGGTACCGAAAGGTATTTCGGTACCACTTTGTTTTACCTTCAATATATACCTATTATTACCTAGGTATTTGTTTTACCTTCAATATCAATAACAGTTTTATTAATTCCTTTCGACACTGCTTCTGTCATGTTCAAGCGTATCACCTATTACCAGGTGAATGCACTGAAAGTACCGTCCTATTAAGACATAAAAAAGAAGTTGGACAAAGTTAATTCCAATTGAGGTTTTTATTACAAGGTCAAAAATTATTATAGCTATCAGTTCGGAAGGTAATTCATAAATGAGTTGAGGAACTAGGTAAGCAGATGTTTGTTCTGCGTTTCCGTAATTTATGTCATGGCAACACAGGCTGTCAAATTTTATGGTAATACCTAAGAATTATTTAATTTTATTTAAGTTTATTTAAATTATCAGAATTGACGCCCTTGGTGTTTCGTCGCCATTTTTCTGATGCATTGCTTTTAATTTAGTACATCCATTTCAGGATCAATTGATATTTTACGTTACAATAGCGTATGGACTATTTGATTATCATTATGAGCGTCGGTGGCTGAATGCTGTGGACTGTTGCCCTCCTACCGGGAGGGCTGAGGTTAAATTCCCGCTACGTACCAAAGTGTTTCGAATTTTCGAAATTATATGTACGTTATCTGACGCTCTTACGGTAAACATCGTGACGAAACCTCCGCACGCCTGCTAGATATTCAAAGGTTGTGCGTGAAGTCGGCCAATCTGCACTGGGCCCGCGTGGAAGACTAAGGCCTAAACACCCTTACGGGTAGGCTCGTGCTCCTTGGTGGGGACGTTCAATGAGCTGATGATGATGATGAATTTTATTACGACCCTACAGTATATCTTGTTACCCGATATATTTTGCCCTGCCTGTTTTGATGTAGATACCACGGCCATGTAAATGCATAGACTTGCATAGGTCAGTGCAATGTGGTGGTAAAATATCTTAAAATTAATGAATAATGATATGTATAAATTAATTGGCCTATAAATAATCAAACTCCAAAAATTCCCTTACTCAATTAAGTCTTTACAAGACACTTATGGATGCGAAAAGCGGAGGACCGGGATATCTGGCGCAAAATGGGGGAGACCTGTGTCCAGCAGTGGACTGCTATAGGTTGAATAGGAAAACACTTAAGCATATCAAGAAAACAGTAAAACCTGTAGTGAATTTACAACAATAGCGTGAGGATCGTATACATTTTTTGACATCAAGTGGTGTTGTAATGGTTGAAGAGGCGGCTAATAAACCAAGGGTTTGATTCCATGCAGAACAAAATGGGGGAGACCACAGACATCCGAATATACAATTAGACTGGACAAGCCGCCAAGTTTATAGGCAGTCCCAGTGTCGCAATTTCTTTTCAGTTCTTACCTGTGAAAAGTTATTATATTACTTGGTAAATTTACTGATTTATTGCGATGATGGCATGTTACAATTGCACAGGATGGCATTTTGGAAAAAAACGGTAATTTCTTCTAATATTCGTGCGTCTTGACTCGTCTCACAGAGCGTAATCTGGCTGCCAGTGTATGCTCGTTGAGCTTACATTTGTCGCACTTTTTAACGCGGCTCGCCCCATCTCTTGTATTGGGAAATCTGTGGGGGAGACCTATGTCCAGTAGTGGACTGCGATAGGTTGAATAAATAGTACAAAATATATGAATATTTCCATGATATTCTGTATATATAAAGGTAGGTACGCCATCCATGCCTCAAAAACGAACCGCCGAAGAGAGTACAGTTTGTACTCTTTTGTTTTGGTAAATGTGTTCGAAATTCGAAATATGTGTATGTGTGCTGTCACTGCATTTGGAACACGTTTTTCGATTGTTCTGTGAGCATATCACGAATCCATACTTTTTTACATCATTGAATATGTGTGTGTTTTGGCTAGTTCCATGTATTAAATGTATGAATTGAAAAATCAACTCCTTTTTATACGTGTAACTTTAAATAAACGTATTTTAACTTATGATTTTACATTGAGTAAAAGACATCAACTCAATGGTAAAATTACAGAGACACGTAATAACCTGCATTAATTCTCAATAGTAAAACGTGTAAATGTAAAAGCGACCATCTTAAGTTTCACGTAAAACAAAGAAACGAACAATTTTTAAGTTTAAATGCGGAATTACATCTCTAATGCATACCAACAACAGTTGTTTAAGCATTTGAGGTAATACTCGAAAACTCACCTGTAATATTTCATAACTAGTATTGTTTGTTGAGCTTTTTGTTCCATTTAATAGTGTGGTGTTGGAGCAGCAACGCAAATAATAGGGATTTTCACCGTTTAAAATGTCTGACTGAGCGAAAACATTAACCGGGTAGGTACAGTCAGATTCACAAGTGGGAATAAAGTTTTGAACGTTTATATTTTAATGATTATTATTGTTGAGCGCATAGTGAATTTATTGTAGATTTTTCTATTGAGGTTTTTTTATGTTCCAAGTGAACGAGATGCTAGCTCACCTGGTGGTAAGTGATAGGCCTGACCGTGACAGAAGTAGTGTAGAAGGAAATCAATAACAGAGGGTAGTTATTATTTTCTGTCAACACTGCTGCGCCTGTCATTAACTCTATAACACACACATAATTGAATATGTGTGTTTTGGCTAGTTCCCTGTATAAAATGCGATGTTATGATTGTTAGGTCCCTTACACCCGGTAATATTGCTAGCTACAGTGCCCTCATCTGAACCACAGAAGTGAAAAACACTCCTCTTTTACGGGACGATATCTAGCACTCCGGCTGTACCTACCCAGACGACTCAGTACGGAGTCTACCACCTGCACTTAGCATGTACTCTCTTATTTATATTTTTGTATAGAGTTAATTCGCTCGATTAGGAGCGTCGGTGGCTCAGTGGTGTGAACTGTCGCCTTCCTACCGGGAGGGCTGAGGTTCAAATCCCGACACGTACCAATGTATTTTCGAATTTTCGAAAATATATGTACGTTATCCAACGCTCTTACGGTGAAGGAAAACATCGTGAGGAAACCTTCATGCACGCCTGCGAAGAGATTCGAAGGTTGTGTGTGAAGTCGTCCAACCCGCACTGGGCCCGCGTGGATGACTAAGGCCTAATCACCCTATACGGGTAGGCTCGTGCCCCTCGGTGGGGACGTTTAATGAGATGATGATGATGATGATAGATTTAATTAGTATAATATTAGGTTGTCGTTACTAAATAAATATAAAAAAAGAAAAAGAATTATTTATTTGACACAATAAAATACAAACAACAGTGAGAAACATAAAACTAAGTGCCAAATAGGACTTCCCTCAGCATTTGTCCTGGCACATTAAAAGCGTGCCAGGACGCTGTTTTTCAGGGAGGCCCCAAAAAAGGGCAACCAAAAAACTAATTTATAACAAGTTTACACAAATTAAAATTAAAATTTATTATAAATCAAAAGGGGAAAAAATTTCTTATACATAACTGGTTCTAGATAAAAATCAACCAATAAATCATTCATGAAGCTTCGAACAGGTCATTTGTGGCGAAACTGATTACTGTTTCTTTTTTTCTGTGTACTTGTTAGCAATTAAGTGTTCTAATCTATCTTTTAATTAAACGTGAATTCAAAATATTAAAAGAAACCACTTCTGAAGCCGGCTGTACATGCTTCACATTTCAACATAACAATGATCTGTACGACAGATATTCTGAACTATCCGAAACATTAGGTCCAAAATTAAACGTACTATTTTTGCAGCTTTTTTATTTAAATTAATAGTGTTCGGTGCACTATTTAAAAAAAAACTTTTGACGGTTACGAAAAACATTTTGCAACGCGACTCAGGGTTGGCAGCCATGAAAAATAATATACTTTTTTGCATGATCTAAAAATTTAATATATATTTTATGACTATCCATTTGGTGTTGCGGTTGAGAGGTCGGCTGCAGCACCAAGGGTTCCGGGTTCGATCCCCGGGCAGTATAAACATTTGTGTGCATAAACATGTCTGTTTGTAATGGTCTGGGAGTTTTCTATGTATGATATGTATGTATTTAGGAAAAATAATATTTAAGTTTATTTATTCGTTGTTTAGTACCCATAATACAGGCTTCACGCTTAACTTGGGGCTAGATGGCGCTGTGTGAATGTCACTGGATATTTATTATTTATTTATTTTTGTTTTTAGTTTAAGCACGATTCCATTGACAGGTATTTTTTCAATTCAATAATATTCTCCCACGTTCAAATCGACAACCCTAACCCTAGTTCTAAATTGAAAAACCCAACGCGTACTTCGTTGACATGACATTATTTGGATATTCGCTATTTATTAAAAGTTATATTTAAAACCAAAATGGTCGCCTTCGGAACATTTATGACACGTAACTAATTGATTTAACTTGTTCTATCGGATTTTGTGGATTTCATATTTTATTTACGTGTTTTGACGGCTGTTTGTGTCGTTTTTTTTTTTTAAGTTTTTTTTATTTTTTATTTCTGTGCTCAATTCTTGTTAATGCAGGAACGGTTAATCGAGTAATGTGTTACTTACTTTATCATCATCATCAGCTCATTAGTTCTAGTCCCTATAGGATGTAAAGGCCTTATTCGGCCACGCAGGCCCAGTGTGGATTGGCCAACTTCCCGCACAATCTTTGAATTTCTTCGCAGGCGTGCGCAGGCTTCCCCACGATATTGTCCCTCACCGTAAGAGCATCGGATCAATGTACATATAATTTCGAATATTAGAAAATACATTAGTGTATGGCAGGTTTTGAACCTGCACCCTCCAGAACGGAAGGCAACAGTCCATACCAAGAAGCCAACGACGCTTATATATTATTACTTATTTGAACTAATATTATTTATAATGGATAATGATAGGATTAAACGAACTTACCTGTAAGTGAAGTTCTATCCTAATTATATGAAGTACTTAGTCCGAGATAACTATGTAGTATCGCCTCTTCACACTCTTCATACGCGAATTTTATAGCAAAATAGAAAAAATAAAAAACACCACCTGGCAACACTAAACGTCAATGTCATTATTTAGAGCCCAATAGTGGGAAAGTTAAGCCAATACCTATGGCTTAATGGGAGGGCGGGAAGCTCTATCTCGGACTAAGTACTTCATATAATTAGGATAGAACTTCACTTACAGGTAAGTTCGTTTAATCCTATCATTATATTCGTACTTAGTCCGAGATAACTATGTAGATGTTCAGAGAAGAACATAACCACTGAAAATTGTAATTAATCAACTTTATTAATTTTTAAGATAGAATTTAACATAATATGAGGCTATTCATGCCTTAAACACTTTTTAAACTTAAATGAGGCAATTTGTACCATAACTCAATCATAACTTATCATTCTTCTTAATATTAATCACAATAAGCTTAGAATATAAATTAAACTAATTATCATTATTATTACTGTTGATTACCCTCCTGGCAAACAATACTTGATCTGATTCATTCATAAGTGGTCTCTTATAGTGATTTGCAAAGGTAGATGACCTAGAGGACCAACCTACAGCTTTTATAATGCTATCTACGGTTAACCCTTCTCTATGAGCACAAGACGTTGCCGCATGACGCGTTGAATGGGCAGAAAAAATATTTATATTAATGCCACTATCTAACATCACTTGCCTCAGCCATCTACTGATTGATTGGCAAGAGGCACGTCGGTGCGGTTTCTTGAAAGTCATAAACAAATGATCAGTTAAGCAATCACTAGTTCTTTCTTGATTTGTGACTTCTATGTAATGCAAAAGAGTTTTAACTGGACATATTTCAGGATTATTACTAAAATAAGGTAAGATTATTTGTGGCTGCTTTCTGTTCGGTGCTGATGTCTTTAAAACATCAGTGAAGATGATTTCAACACCAGATGAAGTCACCTTTATGTTTTTTAGTCTAATGGAATGTATAGTTTGGACCCTTTGAGCAGTTGCAAGTATTAACAGCATTACAGTTTTCTTGGTGAGTTTTTCTAAGTTTAGATTGTCTAGTGGATACCAATGACCAATATAAGATAACACTTTGGATGGGTCCCACACACTGTTATACTTAGGTGCCAGAGGGCGCAATCTATATACTCCCTTAAACCATCTCTTCATTCTATCATCAGTACCTATCTGACTACCAATCAGAAGTGAAAGCGCTGATCTGTGACGGTTTAATGTTGTATAAGAAGCACCTTTTTGAAAAATAGATGTTAGATATGAAATAATTATTGGTACAGAAGCTTTAAAAACACTTACATTATTACTTCTAGCATAATTCCACCACTGAGATATACAACTATTATATTGTTTCATGGTATTAGTAGATAGAGAAGCCATCATTATATCTATTGCATTTTCTGTTAAGGACCTTCTCTTGAGAGCTTCCCTGACAAGATGCACGCTCCCAGGGAAAGCTGATCCTTCAATGGGTGTTGTTGCCTCACACCACGTCCATATACGTCTTGCCAAATCATTTAGTAAGGGATATTGAACTCCGCCCATGCGGTTAACATACGAAATGGCAGTGGTATTATCTATCCTAAGAAGTATTTCACAGTTTGACATATCTCGGGCAAAACATTTCAGTGCGAGAAAAGCAGCTAGCAGCTCTAGATAATTAATATGAAAATTCAGTTCTTCATTAGACCACAGACCTCTAGCACTCTGGCCATTGCAATAGGCACCCCAACCCGTACCTGAAGCGTCTGAAAATATTTCTAGCTCAAAATCATATTGTTTTATCTTACTACATCCATTAATTATGTTCTTTTTCCACCATAATAATTCTGATTTAACAGGCTTGCTAATTATCATGGTACTTTCATAGCTGCCATTTGATGTTTCGAGTGCTAGAAATTTTTCCCTCTCCAGGATTTTTGTATAGACAAAACCATAGGCGACCGCCATGCAAACAGAAACTAAATTTCCTAATAATTTTGCAAATTCTCTAATGGAGCAGCTGTCCTTTTTTAAAAATTGTTCAATCAAATTAATTAATTTGTCTCTTAATAGTAGGGCATATTGTCATAGTCTGTGATTTAATGCTAAAACCTAGATAATCCCTCATTTGAGAAGGCTTAAGGCAGCTCTTCGATTTATTTATAACACAGCCTAAATGCTCTAGAAAAGACACAACATACTCTGTATGTTTTAAACATTGTTCATAAGAGTTTCCAATACAGATGGCATCGTCTAAATACAGAACAATTATAATTCCTTTACTTCTTAGATGTTCGATAACTGGTTTTAATAATTTTGTAAAAACAAAAGGAGCAGATGCTAAACCAAACGGTAAACAATTAAACTCATATAATGATCCATCAAAAATAAATCTTAAGAATTTACGATAGTTTTTGTGAATAGGTACTAAAAAATATGCATTTTTCATATCTATAGTAGTCATGAAGTCTCCTTTTGTCAATAATTTACACACTGTTCTAACATCTTCCAATTTGAAGTGAGAAGTCTCTACAAACTTGTTAAATGCTTTCAAATTCAATATAAACCTATGAGTACCATCTGGTTTGGGCACAGTGAAAATACTTGATAAAAACTGATTTTGTACTGGATAACATAGATCTATCGCACCTAATTCAAGAAGTTTGAATATTTCTTTTGCAAGAATACTTTTGTCAGTAGTATTAAAGTTATTATTAATTGGTATATATTCTTGTTTAGGTGAATCTTTTAGTGGAATACAGTAACCCTTTATCCATTGTAGTATAACGGGATCTTGTGTAATTTGTTCCCATTTTGATAAAAAATATTGCAGTCTACCTGCAAACAGTACCTCTATGGGTAACGGCCTCGGCGTCTGGCTGTGTCTCGAGAACTCGATTGTGCTGCATCGGCTGGCGAGGAGGTTGCCAGTTTTTTGGCTTCTTACTAGCTGCCAACATGTTTGTAGCTCTTTTCAACGCAGAGACTGACTTAACAGTGTCATCAAGTTTAGTATATAAAAATTCAGACCTTTTGTTTTCTTTAAGGTTGAGATTTAAATTTTTGTCTAGCAAGGGGCTGATAAGCTTTCATCTAATGTCAGTGTATTTGTAATGTAAGTGACACAGTACTCTGGTAGCATCACTCAGAATTTTTTCAAAGCGTTGCAATATGTTAGAATGTATTGGTGACCCATATTGCTTATCCTCCACAGGGTCCCCAAGGGCCTCTAAGAACTCCACTGAAAGCTCCGGTGTTGTCTTGGGGTCTGGGTCCACTGAAAGCTCCGGTGGTGTGTTGGATTCTGGGTCTACATTCTCTTGAATGTCATCTTCAGACTTTTGAGCTAAATAAATTAAAAATAACATAACATGTTATTACAAAATAACAAACAAACACAAAGTACTCTGTGTTGGTATAACAGCCAATTAGGCATCTTATTCTGCCTATATACCTAGAGATTTCCCCCACACTTTCAGAGCTCTGTTTTAAATTAATCTCTTAAGAGAATATAAATAATTTGTCACATCTTATACTATAGCATAGTATACATGTAATTCCAACGGAAGTACATGGAGGTTCATGTGGTAAATGTAATCTATAGGAATGTGAGTAGTACTTTCCCAGCGGGAAAAGGCATCTTCGTAACACGAACATAGGCCTATTGATGGGTAACCCATCATCCTCCCAACGGGAGAATGCATAGTCACAACGTGAGAATGCAAATGCATAGCCCTCCCAACGGGAAGGTGTTATTACAAAATAACAAACAAACACAAAGTACTCTGTGTTGGTATAACAGCCAATTAGGCATCTTATTCTGCCTATATACCTAGAGATTTCCCCCACACTTTCAGAGCTCTGTTTTAAATTAATCTCTTAAGAGAATATAAATAATTTGTCACATCTTATACTATAGCATAGTATACATGTAATTCCAACGGAAGTACATGGAGGTTCATGTGGTAAATGTAATCTATAGGAATGTGAGTAGTACTTTCCCAGCGGGAAAAGGCATCTTCGTAACACGAACATAGGCCTATTGATGGGTAACCCATCATCCTCCCAACGGGAGAATGCATAGTCACAACGTGAGAATGCAAATGCATAGCCCTCCCAACGGGAAGGTGCATAGTCGCAACGCGAGAATGCAAATGCAATATGTCCAGAAACGTATATTTCCATGGGAAAATCTAGCTTACATGAAGATTTAGTCCATATACCCATCTAAAAGTAAAAAAAAAAAAAACATGGATTTCTCCTAGAAATTACTTACGATTTTCCGGTTGCAACTTTTCTTTATATTTTTTGAGTTTCTCCTCAATTTTTCTTAACTTTCTAAGAGTTCTTTCTTGTGACCTCTCTCTTGACTTTCTTTTAGGCATTTTAAATAGTTTAATTTGTCTTAAATTCACAGAAATATGATATTTTATAGTTAAAATATTGAGCCGCGTGTGAGCGCGAAAAAACGAATGACATTGACGTTTAGTGTTGCCAGGTGGTGTTTTTTATTTTTTCTATTTTGCTATAAAATTCGCGTATGAAGAGTGTGAAGAGGCGATACTACATAGTTATCTCGGACTAAGTACGAATATAATCAGTAATTTTGAACGAAGTTTGTATGTAGTTAAACAGTTATATGGAGAGATTTTTCCTAAATGAACATTTTAAACAACACAAAAATTTGCTTCTGACGAAAAATATTTCAAAACGTGTTCAGAATGTGAAAACGCGAACCAAACATGAGTTCGCAATAAGTTACAATAGTGCAGCTCGTCAGTTGGAACTGGCGCAAACCGGTCCAAACTGGTACGAACGAGCTGCAATTCTGTTAAATTCAAAATGCGTTATAGTATTATTTTTGCATCTTAATTATCTACGACAACCATTACCATTTTAAGCCATTAAACATTGAAATGTACAGGAATACCAAATTTAACAGTGAGAATTGTAATGTATCGTGATGTTAAGTGAATAGTGTAATTGCGGCTCAGGAACAAGTGAACTCCGGATCGGTGGGGTTGTAAAATGGGTTGGAATTTTTGGACGGAACTGACATTGGCTTGGGTGCAAAAGTTGAGAGTGCTTAAAGCGGCAGTGGCGAATGAAATTCGGTCTGGCTATTTTGAAAATAAACTAATATATATGAACGTTATATGTTTCTAATCTATTTAGGGAAATCTGTGGGAAGAAAGAATAAATAAATAAATGTCCACCGACATTCACACAGCACCATCCAGTCACAAACTAGGCATTTAGCCTTGGTACTAAACAATGGATAAACATACTTACATCTTTTTTAAAATACATCTTGAAACAGATTTCGGATATAAATGTTTCTATTGCCCGTGGATCAATCCCGGAACCCTTAGGCTAGGAGCCGACGTGTTAACGACATTTTTTATGATATAGGGAGCAAACAAACCAGAGAGTCACCTGATGGAAAGAGATCATCTCCCCCCATGAACAACGGAGACACCAGAAGTGTCACCGGAGCGTTGCTTGCCCTTAAGGAAGGAATACGCTCTTTTCTTAAAGGTTCCAATGTCATATTTTCCAGGGAATACCGCTGCTGGGAGGTCTTTCCATAAAAGCAGTGTGCGTGGAAGATAGTTGCGCATAAATCGATTGGTTGTGGAACGTCAACCATCAAGATGATGAGGATGAAATTGTATCTTATGACGGGTTGCCCAACCATTACACGAAATGGGTCGTCATAAAGTAATTCTTTCTTGCTTGTAAGTATTTTGTAAGCTATTAATTTGTTTGATTTATTTGCAACTGTACTACCAGTAGTACAGTAGACTAGTATGCTAATTCCATTCCAGTTTGTGCCAGATACCCGGTCCGTATTCCGGTCCGGTTAGAGCATCGGTGGCTCAATGGTGTGTATGTTGCCCTCCTACCGGGAGGGCTGAGGTTCAAATCCCGCCACGTGGCGATTTGAACCTCAGCCGATTTTGATTTTGGTACGTACCAATGTGTTTTCGAATCTTCTAAATATATACGCTATTCGACGCTCTTACGCAGAAGGAAAACATCGTGAGGATACCTGCGCACACCTGCGAAGAGATTCAAAGTTGTGCGTGAAGTCGTTCAACCCGCACTGGTCCCGCGTGGACGACTAAGGCCTTATCACCCGGATAGGCTCGTGCCCCTCGGTGGGGACGTATAATGAGCTGATGATGATCTCAGTCCTTCGTTATCCTCATTCAATTATCAAAAGTGTCCTATTGTAAATTTATGGTCCATCGGGCCGGAGGACGTACAACGCTACACTTGCCAGAGTTGCCAGCTTTTTCTGTGATATACGTGTGCACTGGGACTTAAACTTGCTGATCTGGTGAACTATGTCGGCAACTTTAGAAATTACTGAATACGTTTACTTATGTGGTCGAAGAGTCGCTAGGTCTTGTCTCAGCATCATCATCAGCTTATCAAATGATCCTATCGGGGGGCACGAGTCTACATATAAATGGTGTACAGGCCTCAGTCGTCCATGTGGGCCCACTACGGATTGGCTGACTTCACGCACAACCTTTGAATCTCCATAGATTTTACATAACTGATAACTCTTAACGATTTCTAACAGAACGATACAGAGAGCATTATTAAAAGTTACAAGTCAAGGGATCTGAAGCTTTAATGCGTGTTAAAGTTTTAGATGAGATTTGTTTGCTGAAGAGAGACGACGTAATTAACTTGATTTCAAACTGTGACGTCGCTTGATTTTGCGTTTGGGAGTTTTGGAACTGGTATGCTGTATGATACAGTATCTTGGTAACAAATAACGAACGAAGATCAATAGAATTTGATGGCTTGACATAAATGTTTGGAATGTAGCACGGCTTGAGTTTTTTTTTGTAAATAAGCTTCGGAATTTGATGCAATTTGTTTAGTCGAATAAATTCGACTAATGATGTAATTAAAAAATAAAAATTCTTCGACGCAATAAAATACAAAAAAGTTGTTTTATAACAAATATTATTATTATTTGTAGTCTCTGTTAGGAGTTCACGGTTCATAGACCGGTCCTTTGAAGCTTGCGTGGGGACATGGTTTCAACACGTAGAGGCTTTGTGAGACAAAATAATGAGTTGTGATGTGTACACCGAGCGGGCCGCTCACTCTGCCCGCACTATGGAAGTACACACAGAGCGAGCGCCGCTTGGTGCAAGGACTATTGCAAATATGGGAAGAAAAAATAATTGCTATACATAGGGTAATTGCTAATTAAATATTATTATTAGATGTAGGTATGAAAGTGCGGGAATAGGCACCACTCAGCATAAAGTCAAGAAGTCCGTAGATACCTAGACGCTGATCTTCCGTAGATTCCTTAATTGAGAGGACTATATTATAGCACCACAATAATATATAATGACATAAAGTTAATACACTTTTTTGTCGTCAAACTCGTTCCGGACCCGCATGGACGACTAAGGCCTAATCATCCTATACGGGTAGGCTCGTGCCCCTCGGTGGGGACGTTTAATGAGCTGATGATGATGATTATAATGACACTTTTCACATGTTGACACAGGTCTCAATATTACTGTATCGAGTAAAATACTGATTTGACAATAAATTCTTTCTTGCAAATGAAAATAATGCCTTCCTCATCAAGCACAGTCCCAAAGTTATCAAATTGTTGAGGTTCATATTATCAAAGAGCGTCGGTGGCTCAATGCTGTGGACTGTTGCCCTCCTATCAGGAGGGCTGTGGTTCAAATCCCGCCACGTACCAATGTTTTCGAATTTTCGAAATTAAATGTACGTTATCCGACGCTCTTACGGTAAAGGAAAACATCGTGAGGAAACCTGCGCACGCCTGCGAAGAGATTCAAAAGTCATGCGTGAAGTCTTCCTATCCGCACTGGGCCCGCGTGGACGACTAAGGTTAAACACCCTATACGGGTAGCTCGTGCCCCTCGTGGGGACGTTTAATGAGCTGATAATGATGATGATGATATTAATCAAGTCCACATCATGTTTAAATGCATTATTCTTGTTTTTACTGGTGCTATATAAAGATTATATTTGCCTAGGTTGGAAAACTTTTGTTTTTTTATAAATTTGATACTTTGCACTTACCAACTTACGTGTTAGTCCATAAATAACCCACCGCACCTAATATCATTGGATCAAACGCATCTTAGTGCTATCTAAGACAAATTCACCACTTCTATATCGCCATAAAAATAATTTACGTCCACTCTCCACTCCGTTTCTCGAGATTATAGGGCACAGCGTCTAAAATTACAACACATCTCGTTCCGATCCGCGCTGATGGGCCATTTCTATCTCGTTCGTCGCAGATTCGGGTGGAAATATCTAATGTGCGACGATTCCACTAAAAGGTACCATTTGTAATGTGTAGAACACTTCGGCTCTCGCAGATGTGGAACTGCGAACACTTTGTCATTTTGGAGCGTTTTTGTTGCAATATCTGACGACCGCGCTAATGCTTGACGCGTTTCAGCGTTGTAGGCAAATCGCGTTTAAGCGGTGGAGATTTATGGTGAATCGTTACATAGGGAGAACTATTGGGACCTAAAGGATCTGCTTTTGACTAGAAAACTGGATTAGTAAGAAAATATGGTGTTAAAAAGCAGAAAGTGCGATTCAAGCGTCGGCATAAAGAGGCCGGCTCGACGGAGTGAGAATAACTAAAGCCTGCTAAAATCTATATATCCCACAAAACAATTAATTTTATGTTGTAAAATCCTAGCGTTGAAAAGTTAAGAATATGTGAAGTGTAAAATACAAAATAAGTAAATAAATATCCACTGACATTCACAAAGCGCATCTAGCCCGAAACAGACATCCGAATATACAATTAGACTGGACAAGCCGCCAAGTTTATAGGCAGTCCCAGTGTCACAATTTCTTTCGGTTCTTACCTGTGAAAAGTTATTATATTTCTTGGTTAATTACTGATTCATTGCGATGATGGCATGTTACAATTGCACAGGATGGCATTTTGGGAAAAAACGGTAATTTCTTCTATTATTCATGCGTCTTGACTAGTCTCACAGAGCGTAAACTGGCAGCCAGTGTATGCTCGTTGAGCTTACATTTGTCGCACTTAAAAACGCGGCTTGCCCCATCTCCTGTATTGGGAAATCTGTGAGCCCGAAGTTAAGGGTGACTGTATTACGGGTACTAAACAACTGATAAACATACTTTTTTTTGTAAAAACATACATAATAGGGTACAGTCGCCATATTTCGTCCCCAAGCCTTATTTCGTCCCCATCGGTTTCTCGTTTTGTACGTAACGCCAACTAGTTTAAATAGTTGAAATCTAAAGTTGATACTTTAGATGTCAGTTGGTCATTTCAAAAATTTGGCGACAAAACGTTACTCCTGTCTTGAGATATGTAAATAAAAGGAAAAACTGTTCAAGGTGGGTTTTTGTTTGAAATATTAGGGGAACTGTTTACAAAAAGATTTGTTTGACTTATTACAACGAAATATTTGTCACAAATTGTTCTTATCGCTTAGATTTAAATCCATTATAAATTTATTTATGTACATAGAAAACACCCATACATAAATTTTACAAATATAATCTTAGCATTCAAAATTAATCTGATGACCTTTCACAATGGATCGGTCAAGTCTAACTTAAACAGTGTAAGTCTAAAGCAAACATACTAAATAATCATTTCGAGCCGTTAATTCGCAAATGGCTTTGCAAATTTACAATTTCTATGGCCATTTGTTATCTGACCGCGGTCTTTTGCGGCTTAGGGCCTAATCTGGAGGGCCAAGTTCAACAGTACTTAGGTAACTTTCTATTGGGCAAATGTTAATGGTGGTGATTTGTGTGCTATTCATATTTCTGATTATAGATATGGTAACCCTTGGTTAAGATGGCGGGTAGTCAAAGTCAAAATCCATGTATTCAAATTGCTTACAAAAACACTTAAAAACGTCTAAATCCGAAATAAATATGTTTTTTTTTTTAAATCTTCGGTGGCTATGGTGTGGACTGTTGCCTTCCAATCGGGAGTGCGCAGGTTCAAATCCCGCCACGTACCAATGTCTTTTCGAAATTACATGTACGTTATCCGACGCTCTTAAGGTGAAAGAAGGAAATCTGCGCACCGCTGCGAATAATAATAAAACTTCGCACTTATAATATAATTAAGCATTTAAACTATATATATATATACTACAACCTTGCGACAGTCACATGGTCGTATTTTTATGAAATTTATTTCAGAGTTCCACATAAGATTTTCACTTGAACTCTCTTACTACATTCAAGTGTAAGTAACATTGACGGAACAAAAACTAGTTTCCAATATAAACTTGGAATGGATTTTGTCAAAAGTAAAGCTTGTGACCTTCCCCTCGTCTGGGGACGTTAGTTGAGAACTTGCGACTTCACGAGGCGTTAAATTAGATTAAATTTATGGACGTCTTATCGGTGTACTTAGGGAGCATTTACATTATGAGCAACGGTAGCTCACTCACTGTGTTTTCCTATGCAGGTTCAATATATAACAACATAAAACAAATTTATTATATCTTAAAAAATACTAACCTTGAAGACTACG